>ML819400.1:0-39417 GCA_009831015.1 Picea engelmannii
AGTCAGAAAATGAATATCTGAAACAAGATAGACACATAGCATATGAAAATGATTTCTGCATTGATATTTTCTCATTCAAACATAGAAGAAAGAATTTAATGGCAACAAATAAAGGAGAGCACATACACCAAGAGAATAAACTACAACAGTCGAACACAAGAATCTCTTAGAAAAATCTTCAAGCACTTGTCTTACAACCTTTCATTAATATTCAAAAACTATTACAAGAAACCAACAATCTTCTTCCTCAACTCTATAAATCCTCTATTGTATTTCTCATTCTAATAAATACAATTACACTTCATATTGATTCCATGAAGTCTAAATAGTTAGGTTTTCTCACCCAAAAAGAAGTTACAACTGATAAACTAATTTCTTAACAAATTTCCAACAAAATTGCCACATGTTCCTACAAACCAGGGTTTCATTTTCTGACCAAATTATACACCCTAATACATTTTTGTTACATAAATTCGATGGAAAAATGTTGCATTATCCAAATCTTATGCTGACATGCTGAACTCACTCCATATGGAAGCAAAAAATACCCGTTTACATGTTGACTGGTGCTTTCGTAGCAAACATAACATGTTGTTGTGAAATCTCTATTTTGGCAGTTTCACAGCGAGAGTGTTGCGAAATCTTTGTTTTTCATTTACTAATTTTGAAAACTATGTCAGAATGGATCCAAAACCATATATAACTTCAAAAAACACATGATTATCCTGAGTGTTATCAACTTATTCTATTGCAGCTTGGGCCAACAATTCCACATTTCTTTTTTCCATTTGCTCCTTTATCAGTCTTTCTTTTGTCTTCAACACCCTATTCTGCTTGTACAGGTTCTTCACTTGCTTGTGTAGGGGTAGTGACCTCTTGACCATTATTTTACCATTTTCCAAAGCTTCTTCACACAAGTCCAAGTGTTTTGCTATCCTCATTTTCATATCCCTATTTTCTTCCCTTAATTTTACAATTTCAGCCTGAGCCTCTTTCAACTGTTTCTTCAATATTTTGGTTGCCAAGTCTTATTTTTCTAAGATATACTAAAGCTCAACTACCTCCTCAATAGAATAATGAACAGGTGTTTCATATTTGGTTTCCTCAGCTTGGATCTTTTTTCTTGCTGATGATCTAGTTATAGGCCTAACAAGATTTTCTTTGCTAATTATTTCTGGACTAAACCTCACTTTCTTGCATGATGGATTTTTATCTTCTACAACATATTTAATTTCAAGACATCTAAATGTTTCATCAGTAGGAATTTCATCTACACGATCTTCATTAGCTAGATCTTCCTCTACAAGATTTTGTTTTTGTTGTGCAGACTCGGTGAATGGTTTCTTGGGTTTTTTCACTTTTACTTCTTCAGGAGGGAACAAGATTTGTTTACCTTTTAGCTTGATTTTTATACTATCAAGGGTCTTCTCAATGTCTACAACTATTTCAACACCCTGAAATGGTCTCTTGCCCCTTTCATGGATTCTTTGCTAAGATGAATCTTAGTTGTAGTCACAAGAGTTTCGATCACAATGGGCTGCTCTTTATTATCTCCCTTTTTCCTTTTCAAACTACCATATACTGTTTTAGTACTTGTAGAAGGAGTATTTCCTTTGGATGGTGGAGAATTAACAGTTTCAACACAAAACCCCGATGCCACCAAAAATGAATTTCGTTCCATTTTTTCTTTTTTAAGTTCTTCAAGGACTAATAGTTTAATGAGATTGAAGTGAAAAAGACTAAGCTCAGCTTAATTTGACTTAGCTTTTCATTAATCAACCATTTTCCCTAGGGTCATGGAAATATAATAAGGGAGGTTTGGGGTTTTCTTACCTATAAAGTGCAAGAACAATATGATATGGGACATATATACCTTGTTGAAACACCCTTCACATGTGAAATTTCTCTATATTACCCTCAATAACTTATCATGGTGTTCAAACATGTAACTCCTAGAAACTACCTTTGACAGGTTCTCATTTTTAAATTATTCTTTAAAATAATCATTGCAATAGGAGGCATCCATAGGTGTTCCCTTGAACCACCTCTCACCTTGCATGGGTATCCTTGTTGCCAAGGCAATTGTTTGTTCAGTAATGTTAGGGTCCTAACCCGCACATAGGTAGATCAATATATTCAGATGTAATAAAGGTCAATATTAATAAGGCCTTTCAATAAAATAGAATAAGGCGGATGTAAGAAGACCTAATAGAAGCTTCCGCTTCTAGAAGGGTCTTCCTATAGATGCTTCTCTTGATAGACATATTTAGTATTAATAAGGGTCGAGGGTATGAAAACCCTATCTTGGAGATTATTGTAATAGAGCACTGCTCGACTGGAGGTTGCCCCCTCGAAGAGGCCCGTGAACATTGCTTTCTGAATCAAAGTTCTATTTCTGTTGTTGTTCTTATATCCTTTCTGTGTTATTATGGAGATTATGCTGGTTATATTACTGTTATTCTGCCATTTCTAGCATTTTATTTCTATTCTGCATACTTTTAATATTTGGTATATTACAAGTAACTTGAATTTCCAGTTATCCAACCTTTATCTTGGTCCCTTCAAAATTTAAGGCAAATTTCTTTGCTACCTCCATGTATCTTCCCTGTAGATTTTCACAAAATGTAAGGAATCCTACTACCTAGAAGGATTCTCCGAAAACAGGATTTGATTCCAACAACTGCAAACCTTGAGGTTCGAATTTTACTATGTCACCTCCCTTGTGTACCTTCTTCTTATCTTTGTTTTTCTCCATGTCTATTTGTCAATATTTATGTGATGATGATGGTGCAAGGATACCAAATATTATAAAATATATAGGTAAGAAACCTGGTGTATCGGGGTTTAATTGGAAGATAGGGTTACAATGTTTTAGCAACAGGGATTTTGCAGCAAATGAAAGAGCACAGTTTTGACAGAAAATTAGGGCATTAGCACTTGAGGGAAATGAAATAGAAAATGAAGTTTCAAAGTTTTCACACAATAGAGCAGGATTTCAGGAGCTTAACAAAAGGTTGTGCCCATCCAACAATTTCCTAGCATAAAGGAAATTTCACAGCACATGTGGTTTCACAACAAGTGTGTGGTTTCACAACAAGATTAGAAATTCAATAATTTAAAAGGGGAAAATTCTCATGAGTTATAAAAATTTATTTACAAAAGTTGTACCAACTTTCATGACCTCATCCCATGATTGTCTGTTTGTTATAGAAAGATTTAAAGCGATTTGACATGATGGCTTGGTAGCTACAGAATGCTAGCAGATTTTGTAGTGCACTTGAAAAATATTGGTTACGCATTTGAAAAGGTACAAAAATAGTTTGGGAAAGCTATGACACTTTTGGTAAACACAATTTTTTTTTCATGTGACCTTATTATGACATTGTGTAATGATTTTAAACTCACCCTCTCTAATGATTATATAAGATCATGTAACCATTGACTTGACCTTAGGACAAGACTGACCACTATGACTTGGAATTGCACTCTAATATTCTAGACATGAATCAACTTAGACCAACATGACACATATGTGAATGAATTCAAAAAATATATTCATGGGACATCTATCTTAGGACCTTAACATAATTTTTTTGATAAATTAATACATGACCATAATACTAACTCAACAAAACCACTGTTTTTACTTTGTAAATTAATACTCCCTAACATAGGCTCCAATGGGGATCTTATCCTCCCTGTGAGGTAGCAAAGAACAAACAAACCAGTGCCTTATTTAGTGGGCTTTTTACAAGATTGAAAACTTATAAAAAAGACTCGCACAAACTTGAATTGTTCAAACATATTTATGTACAAGACAAATTGAAATCAAAATAAAGTCACCCTTCTGAATATTAGGGCCTTCACCTCGGGATTCAAATTATTTAGAATTCCATTCATACCTGCAAATCTTTATAAATAAAATAAATATTTACAATGAAGTGAATAGATGAAAGTGATTTCAGGTTAGTTAGTGTTTTAAGAAGCTCCCATTTACTGGTCCTCCAACAAGAAGTTCTCCATCCAACTCCTCCAAAATGTAGGCATTGTTTCCATGATAAGAAATGATCTTATAAGGTCCCTTCCAGAGATGATCGAACTTCCCATGTTTTATTTTTTCTTCATTTAAATCATCCCACTTCCACACTTCATCATTAATTTGGAAATCAACAACTTTTGTTTTATTATCAAAAAAATTCTTCATCTTTTCCTGAAATATCCAAGTGTTCTGATATACCTCTTCTCTCATCTGTTGAACATGAATAAACTGATTTATTCTTCTTTGAATGTCACTAGGTTCTACCTCTTTCTCCTGCAAATTTTTTATGACTAGTAGTCCCAAGGAAGTAGGAAAGATCAGTTCTATCCCATACACTAATTGGAATGGTGAATTTCCAATCAACTTTTTAAGAATAATCATATCTGCCCACAATGCAGATGTTAACTTCTTATGACAAGACTTTTTTTTCTCGTGCAGTAATTTCTTAATGATTCTTATTAAGCCATTTTTTTTATGACTCGACCAATCCATTACCCTAAGGGTAATAAGTTGTAGAATGGTGTAGTGTTATGTTATAATATTAACGGAACTTGACTATTTTCTTAGACTCGAAATTTGTTGCATTGTTAGTCATGATCCTCCTAGGACATCCAAATATGGAAAAAATATTGTTTTCTAAGAATTTAATTATCACAACATTAGTTGCTTATCTTGCTGGCACAACCTCAATACACTTGGTAAAATATTTTGTTGTAGTCAATATAGACTTATGCTGACCTGAGGATCTTGGATTGATTTTACCAATGAAATCAAGACCCCACTGTTGGAAGGGTGCCTCCACTGAAATGATCTTTAAAGTAAATGGAAACAACTTCCTTTTTCCTTTAAAAACTTGACATTCATGACAACCTCTCACACCCATATATACATATGCAAATATTTTTGGCCAATAAAAGCATGCTGTGAGAATTTTGTTCACTATTTTCTTTTAGTAGTGATTTCCTCCACAATCACCTTGATGAAATTCTTTCAAAATCTTTTGTGCCTCTGCTTCTAGTAAATAGTTTAATAAAACTCCCCTTGGATCTTTTCAATATAAAAAACCATCTATAATACAAAACTTAGCAACTTTTAATTTCAAAAATATGGCCCTAGTTTTTCTTAGTTCTGGTAGTGCTTGTAAATTCTACAGAATATAAATTATGTCACTATACCATGGAGATGCAAGAAATTTTTGAGATACATGAGGTGTTGGTTCCACATCTGTTGAAAAATTTGCAATGAATTTTATCCCCAAGAGATCAAAATTTGACTCTGCCATAAAATTTTTCAAACCTTGACCTTTGACCGACTTTGTTGGTTTTATCTCCAAATCATACTCCAACAAAGCTACAGTCCATTTTGCTCTTTTACCTTCAGGATCTGGTTGAGTTAAAATGTCCTTGATTGCACTAGTAGGAACATAAGAAACAACGTGAGAATGTAATATGTAAACTCTAAACTCATTTAATACTTTCACCAATGTATATGACTGCTTCTCCATGATGTTATAGTTCAATGTTGAATCTCTCAATGATTTACTATAGAAGGTTATAGGCTGCTCCAAATTCTGCTCATTTTTCTGTAACAATACTCCTGCAATACTATGTTTGATGGTGAAGGAGAAGATCACAAATTATTTAGTGCAATATGGGTTGATTAACACTCATGCCTCAGAAATCGCTCTCTTTATGTCATTAAATGACCCCTTTGATTCAACAATCTATTTAAATTGGTTATCCTTTCTCAACACATGAGTGATGTACTTAACAGTTTCAACAAAGTTTGGTATAAACCTCAGGAAATTCACTCTGCCAAGGAAAGATTGTACTTCCTTTTTATTCCTGGGATTATCTATTTTTTGGATTGATGCTTCTCTGTTGGGAACTGTATTGATTCCTTACTTTGATATCACATGGACCAAATCAAATGCTTCAAATGTTTCTCATATAAGCTAGAAAAAATGCAATGTCATCCAAGTATATCACAATGAACTTATCCCTTTCTTCTGCAAAGGAAATATCCATAGCTCGTTGAAATGTTGCTCCTCCATTCATCGGCCCAACTAACATATTTGCATACATGAATGCCCCCAAGGTGTGGTAAAATATATCTTTTCTTGATCATCTGGGTGCACCATGATCTGATTATACCCTGAATAGCCATCTAACATTGACATTTTTTGTGATCCCAAAAATTTCTGTAAAATGTAATCCATCTTTGGGAGAGGATAGTTATACTTCAAAGACACCCTGTTCAAATTCCTAAAATCTACACACAACCTGATTTCTCCATTCTTCATCCTGATAGGAACCAAGTTTTCCATCCATTTAGAAAACCTCAATGAGACAATAATATTTGCATCAAACAATTTTTTAACTTCATTTTCAATCAAAGGTAGGAGCAATAGATTTATCCTTCTTAGTTTCTATTCAAACGGATTTTGATCTTCTTTGATTGGAATTGCATGTTGAATGATATTTCTATCATAAACCTTCAAATCTTCATAACTCCATGAAAACACATTTGAAAATCCCTTCATTATTTTGAGATACCTTTCTTTATTTTTTGGAGTTATATTTTTTGACAACTTGATGAGTCTTGGCTCCTTCTCAGTTCCAATATTGTGGTCCTCTGCCTCACCTTCATTTGGAGTCACCTTTGGGTTCTTTTCCACATCATTATTATCAAACAAATCTTCAAGAGGAACCAAACCCTTAGGGGTGCAATTATTATTCAATTGAATAATCTCCCTTCCAACTATAACATTTTGATAATCCGTTGAACTTGGATTCAAATATGCACTTTCTTCAAAAAAAAAATATTATCTTCATCTACATGTGTACTAGAAAATTCATCTAAATTTTGGAGGAATCTAATTACTTGTTTATCATCTTCAAAGACCTGTCAATATTTGATGTTGTCAGGGACTGATGGCCTATGTTTGACTTCAATCTCATACTTTTTATTTGTATGAATGGGAATTTTAAAAACACTAGTTGACGTAGCTAAAGCATCAACATTCATATTTTGTCCCCTTGGTATCAATGATACATCATATTTTGAGAATCCTTCCTACAAATCTAATATTGCATTCCTATATTCCCTTATTCTGGGGTGTTTAGATTGGTAAATACATTTGACTTGATCAATCACCAATTTAGAGTCACCATGCACAACTATTCTCTTAGATTTTAATTATTTCAAAGTATTTAACCCCAACATCAAAGCCTCATATTCGGATACATTCTTTGTACAGTCAAAAGCTAATTTAAAAGAACATATTTTTGATGCACCATTTGGGGGAACAATCCATACACTAGCCTCAATTCCTTCTCTATTAACAACTCCATCAAAATCCATATTCAACAAGCCATTATCATCATCATCATTTGCCTGATCTGAAATAGGATTTCCCTGCAACTGTTCATCTTTTTTCTTTGGAATTTTTGGTTCATTCTTGCACTCTCTTCAAGACATAAATCATTATAAAAAATAGAATCCCCAATATCAATATCAACAAAATAGATAGGGTGATTATTAGGTTTATTTGGGATACTTACCATATAATCTAATTTATTTTCTCTATATAATGTTCTTTTCTCCCCAAACACAAGAATTGTAGCATAAGACATATCCATCTGCAAAGTACCCTTTAGTTTTGCTTCCGAGGACCTAGAAAATATCATCCCAAATTTAGGTGTAATGTCAACAACCACCACATCCATGACAAACATTTTAGCTGGGATCTAAGTTAGGGTGACAACAAGATATTAATCAACCCTAAGCATTTTACTTTCCTTGAATCAAATGAAAAAAAGTCTATATATGGCCTGGTGATATCCAAACCAAGATTTTCCATAACCACCTTTGGCATCAAATTGTGGGATGTCATTGAATATAACATGGCATTATGCATGGTCATATCATGAAAATTTATACTTACATAAAAAGGAGGTACTTCACTGTAATATCACAATCTGCTTCAACCCTTGGGCCAGAATGGAAGGTAGGATGGTCATCATGAAGCTTTAGAGTGTCAGAGGTTTCTCATGTCTTCAACATTTTCATAATTTGACCTCTATATACGGTATTTTTGATAAGATCATTAAAAGGAATTGAAACTTTAAACTTAGATATTTCACTTTCAAGACTAAAAGTAGACTAAAACTTATCTACCTCTTTACTGTTGGAGTCTTTTTTTGCACCTTGAGATTTCTTTGGACCATCATCCTTTGGATTCTTTTTCTCTGGTATGTCTTTTCTTGGAGGATATTTCTTCCTTTGACTGGTATAGGGATGATCAACTTGATATTTTCTCAAATTAACAACCACATTTATGTTCCCAAGATTCTATTGTTTCTGAAATTCATAAATGGCATTTTGATAACCTTGTTTATATTCTTATGAATCCATTAGCACTTCATTTTCTTGTTCTTGTTGAAACATATCATGTTCTTTTTTAGTCAAATAAATTTCAGGCTCATCTTCATCAAACAAATAGATTTGAATTTCAGTTTCTTCAACAAAATCTTCAACATAGTTTTCTTGAAATGGAGGTCTGATCTGCTTGTCTCCCTAGTTTCTTCGGTCTCATTGTCTTATTTGAGGAACTAGAGGTCTCTTGAAATTTGGATTCCTTACTTGAGGATCTTGTCTTTCTCTTGGATGATGTATATTATTTAGGGTTAACCTCTCCACTATATTGTCCACTGTCTTCACCATCACATCAAGCTTTCAATCTGCAGATTTAGAGGATGAAGGTTGATTTTCCTCTTCGACCTTCTTTTTCTCAGCTTCATCTTTAACCTTTATTTTTCCAGATGCCATTAAATTAGCTTCTACCTCTATAAAATCATTCATCATATCATCTAAAGTGGCATATATCCATTCTCTTARAAACAAAGCAAAGTCACTACTGAAAGMATCAACATAGTGCAACTGGGAAGCTTGAAGAGGAGGTTTAACCTGATCAGGAATTGCGTTATACACCTTCACGAACCTAGTGGAAAAATCTTGCATTGTTTCAACAACATCTATTTTCAAACTATTATATAGTGTTAGGAGCTATAATGGGTTTTTCTTATCCTCCCATTTCTCGAGGAAAATTGTTTCAAAACCATGAAAATCAGGGATACTTCCTACTGCAAGTCCCTTGAACCATTTCTTGACTTATCCAACAAAAATTTGTGCAAACAATCTCATTTTTGCATATTCATAGTCAACTTCTTCTAAATCCACAAAATCATTAAATCTATCCAAATTTTGTTGTGTTGTGATATCTCCTTCTGCATTATAAGTTTTAATTCTTTCATAATAGCTTTGAGGTAAGTCATGCAGTTGAGCAGGGAGAACAAGAGGGGAAAACCTAACAATCATGACTTTAATAAGACTCTGTTTTGGGATTGAAACTTGGCTTGAGAGTGAGGCTTTTGGGGAACTAACACTAGGATTTGGGGAGCTAACACCAAGAGCTAGAGGAAATAAATATTAAACTTATTAAAGTCAAACATTGTCTTACTTAAATCAGACTCTGACTTAGTTCTGACCAGAAACTTTTCAAACTTTACAACAAAGGGAACATCTTCAAGACTTTTAACCTCAGATTTTGACAAAAAAATGTTCCTTATAAGGACATTGTATGTATCTCAGATGATCTTTTCTGACTTTTTCTAATAATTTTTTCAGGGAAAAATGCAACCTCTAGAGGATTTGGGTATGGGTTCTTCCTTGTATGGATCTTCTTGGGAGAGAGGATTTCCAATGGGGTCACCTTATTGTAACTGATCTTGACAATGAAATCGCCGGGGTAAAATTATACTACCGACTTCTATACCTGATTCTCAATTTACCCTCGGGAATTAGATCTTGAAACCTTGTCGTTCTTTCCTAGGGGATATTTCACCTTCGTTCGCAGACAATGACAACAAAATGCTATCACTCTGTAATTTTCTTGGTTGCAACATAAAATATCAGAGGTAACCTCAAAACTACTTTGAGATTGGAAGCTATCCTTATTGCAACCTAGAGAGGGCTCTCTCCTATCAGTTTTTCAATCAGTACAATGGCTAGCTTCCATGAGAATAAAGAGTATGAAATGATTAATAGTGTTGGGAATAATACATATTGGGCATGGAGTCATAAGGAAGATCAAGTTAAGGTTTTTAGAACTTGACAAGAATTTTTTTATCCTAGAGGCCAGACAACCAACTATTGCTAGACATAAAATCTTAAATATGGATAAATGAAAAAGAAAACATTCAAAGTAGCATAAAACATCTAGCTTGGATGAATTTTGTATAAACTTATCGATCTGAAAATGAATTCATGAAACAATATAGACAAAAAGCATATGAAAATTATTTCTACATCAAAATTTTCTCATTCAAACATAAAAGAAAACATTTAATGGCACCAAATAAAGGAGAGCACATAACAACTACAACAACTGAACACAAGAATCTGTGAGCAAAAGATTCAAGCACTTGTCTTCCAACCTTTCATTAATATTCAAAAACTATTACAAGAAACCAAAAGTCTTCTTCCTCAACTATTGAACCCCTCTATTGTCTTTTTCATTCTAATAAATAACATTACACTTCATCTTGATTCCATGAAGTCGAAATAGTTAGGGTTTCTCACCCAAAAATAAGTTACAACTGATAAACTAATTTCTTAACAAATTTCCAACAAAATTGCCATGGGTTCCTACAAACTAGGGTTTTAATTTCTGACTAATGTATACACCCTAATACATTTTTGTTACATACATTCGATGGAAAAAAGGTTTCATTATCCAAATGTGATGCTGACATGCCGAACTCACTCCATTTGGCAGCTAAAAATATTTGTTTACATGTTGAATGGTGATTTCGCAGCAAACAAAGCATGTTGCTGTGAAATCTAAGTTTTTCATTTACTGATGTTGAAAACCACTTCAGACTAGATCCAAAACCATATATAACTTCAAAAAACACATGAATATCTTGACTATTATCAATTTACTCTATTGCAGCTTGGGCCAACAAGTCCAACTTTATTTTTTCCATTTTCTCCTTTATCAGTCTTTCTTTTTTCTTCAACACCCTATTATGCTTGTATAGGTTCTTCACTTTCTTGTGTAGGGGTATTTAACTCTTGACCATTCTTTTACCATTTTCCAAATCTTCTTCACACATGTCCAAGTGTTATGTTGTCCTCCTTTTCATATGCATGTTTTCTTCCCTTAATTTTACAATTTCATCCTGAGCCTCTTTCAATTGTTTCTTCAATCTTTTGGTTTCCATGTCTTCTTTTTTGGGGGCAGACTGTGCCTCAACTACCTCCTTAGCAGCATAATGAACAAGTATTTCATATTTTGTTTCCTCAGCTTGGATTTGTTTTCTTGCTGATGATCTAGTTACAGGATCAATTGCTTTTCTTTTCTAACTATTTCTGGACTAAACCTCACTTTCTTATCTGCTGGAGGTTTATATTCTACAATACATTTAATTTCAAGACATGGAAATGTTTCATCAGTAGGAATTTCATCTACATGATCTTCATCAATTGGATCTTCCTCTACAATATTTTCTTCTACAAGATTTTGTTTATGTGTTGTAGACCTGGTGAATGGTTTCCTAGGTTTTGTCACTGTTACTTCTTCAGAGGGGAACACGAGTTTTTTTACCTTTTGGCTTGATTTTTCTACTATCAGGGGTCCTCTCAATATCTGCAATTGTTTGAACACCATGAAATGGTCTCTTTCCCCTTTTTAGGGATTATTTGATAAGAGGAATCTTAGTTGTAGTCATAGGAGGTTCGATAAAAATGGTCTTCTCTTTGTTATCTCCTTTTTTCGTTTTCAAACTACTAGAGATTGCTTTAGTAATTGTAGAAGGATTACTACCTTTGGATGGTGGAGAATTAACAGTTTCAACAAAAAACCCTTATGTCACTAAAAACAAATTCCATTCCATTTTTTCTTTTTTAAGTTCTTTAAGGACCAATAGTTTAATGAGACCAAAGTGACAAAGACTAGGCTCAACTTGATTTGACTTATCTTTTACTTTATCATCCATTTTCCGTAATCTCATGGAAAGATAATACAGGAGGTTTAGGGTTTTCTTACCTATAAAGTGCACGAGCAATCTGATATGGTACATGTATACCTTGTTGAACCTCCCTTCACCTATGAAATATCTATGTATTACCCTCAACAACTTATCATGGTGTTCAAGCATGTAAATCCTAGGCACTCCCTTTAACATGCTCTCATTTTGAAATTCTTCTTTAAAATAGTCATTGCAAGAGAAGGCATCCATAGGTGTTGCCTTGAACCACCTCTCACCTTGCATGGGTATCCCTGTTGCTGAGGAAACTGTTTGTTTAGTAAATTGAATTTCCAATGATCCAACCTTTGTTTTGGTCCCTTCAAAATTTAATTCAAATTGCTTTGCCACCTCCATGTGTCCTCCCTATATTACCTTAAAAATCATTTTTTTAATTGCCCAAACTTATAACACTTGCCCAACATTTCCATATTTTTGTCATTGATGAAATTGGCATTGATGTTGGTTGTTTGGCACTACAAAAACATCGAGCTTGGGAGCGCTACGAAATGAGCACTACAAAAGTGTCATTTTGCTACGAAAATGACATGATGCTATAAAATTACCAAAACACTGCAAAATGAACAAATAAGTTCAAAAATTGGGCACAAAAATTATAGGGTATCACTCTGTAATGTTCCGTCCCTATGAAAGGAAAACACATAGGTAAAATTTTCAAACCACTTTGGGATGGAAATTGGCCTTTCCAACCAGAGAGGGCTCTCTCAATGAAATTATAGCACAGTGGGCAGATCTGTAGGTAAAGACAAAAAAATTATGATGTGGTGGTAAGATTGAGTGAAACACCCATTGGGCTTGGAGTCATAATAAAGATAGGTCAAATCAAATCTTTCAAAACTAGTAATATCCTAGGAAAGATATAAAACATCTTAGTAGACAATAATCAATTGTAGTATAGTGGAGGAACTGAATACACAAATTAGTCATAACAGAGAACCAAGTTATGGATGAATTTTGTTATAACTATTAGAGAAAAAGGTGAAAAATATGAATATAAAACATAGAGCATCATAGGATGAATTCTATATCAATTTAGAAAAACATAATGAAAAATGAAACTACAGAGAATCAATCTAGGATGAATAATGTAGTTCATAAGCTGCAACAAATATGAATACATTCAGCTCATGATGTCATTGGAAATAACATACAGAGAGACAAACTACTGGAAAATGCAACTTGAATCTAGGAGAAATAGGCCAAGTCCTTCTACTTAGTAACTTTATTCATATGAAATAAAAGTCTAATACATGAAAGCCCAAAGAGTCCTTCCTTAGGACCCAACCCTCTTACATTGAAATCTTGAAAAATATATGAAAATTTTCATCGATCCAAGCTTTAACAAACTTTTACAAAAATAGAAAATGAGAAATATTCCTGCCACTAAAACTGGAATAAGTTGTAATATGTCTCGACTTGTTGAAGTACTAGTCACAATATTGCAATGAGTCTCGAATACTGAGGTTGCTGGGAATATATCTTTTGAAATAAGAATATTCAAATTTCCATATGTCATAAACTGCCACCTATCTCTAACTGATCTTTAAACTACTAATGTGTTCCTTAAACTATGTAATTTCCCCCCAGTTTTTGAGTTTATACCTCTGAGTAGAAGATTTAAACCACAACTTGTTGATTTGTTTGCCACATGTTACCATTTGGATACTGACAAAGTTGTTGGAAAATCTAAAATTAATCCTCTCTTCCCAAGAATGTAGCCTTAAAATTCTTAATTGTTGATCTTTTCCCAAATAATCTCGAGAAAATTTCTCAATTGTCAACTGGTCTTTTTCATAAAAAAATTCAAATATGAATAATTGTGGGAGTTGTAAAGCCCGGGATAAACTAAGACATATGCCTATGAAAAATCATATTGCTTCAATAACCTTTCTAATATTAAATTTCATTCCATCCTTTTGTTGCAATCATATGCTTTCATTATTTCCTTCAACAACAAGGATTCCATAATGGAAATCAAGAATCCCCTATTGTATGGATAGAAAACTGCAACCAATGCAAGCATAAAAATGAAGATAGAAAATGCCAATAGCCAAGTGCTAGAACTAAGAACAATAGAAAATAGAGACTTATGCAGAGGATATCTAAAAACACCTCCATGGGTGTACTTACATCATGTCTCCTCATCATGGGAGTATTTGATAAAATCATTCTTGAGAACACGCATAAGAATCATTGCTAAAAATATTGTTAGGACCAGTATAATCACACAATAATTGATAATAGAAAACCAATGCATTTCGAGATGTTTGGGGCAAAGATGAAGATTTGTAATATATATCCATCCGACACTTAAAAGGAATGTCGATTTCTTTCCACCTCACCAAGTACACAAATTCAACTTCAACTTCCTTGTCCTCAGTAATATCAACAGAGAAACTTGGATCAGTGTGTACACTAATTTCAATGACAAGATATTTGGTGTATTTAATATCAAAATGGAGGTGTGTAAAAAGTAAATATCTCTGATCAAATTTACTTTCCTTTCCAATCTTTCCAATGAAACCCTAGAGAGGCAAATCATCATAATAAATTTGAAAGTAATAATGCTTCTTGACAACTTCCCTAAACTTAACCACTTCCTCTTTTGTAAGTTGTATTTTAAATTATGAGCTACTCATATGACAAATGCCCCTTTCTCCCGAGTCCCTACAAGTCCTTGGGATGACATTTTGGATTCAAAGGTACTCTAATGAAATATTGTTACTTGTAACCATCTACATTTATATGGGCATAAGTCAATATGTGATTAAGCATCTGTGAATGATGACCTCAAAATTGCGAGGATGAGGATTGTTCAAAATCCAATGGAAGTGTTTCTTGCTGGTAAACTTCTACATTTTGAGCATGAACCTCTATTTGATAATGATGAACCATAGGTTTTCCCAAGTGTTTCTTCCTATCCAACGTTGATGATGCAATCAGCTACTGAAAATATTTGTGCCCCTTGGGAAAAACAAGAAAGGATATATGTTGATTTTGCTGATGAACTGCCTCAGGTCTCGTATAATGAATCATTTGCATCCAAATACATTTTCCATTCTACATTGTTAGTTGACAAGACACTAGAACTCTTACCACCCACCAATATTTTTCTCCAATAGTGGATTTTAGCACTCCATTTGAACCTTTGAAGAACCTTTGCATGGAATATTGGAACTTTGATGCTCGGGATTTAGACATTTGGCACCCTAGTTGTTGTCGATTGCAAATATGGCATAAGAAATGACATCTGTAGGCTTACCTGTAAGTTCTCTCTTGACAACATACTTGTTTTTAAGCCCTGGGATATCCCACATACATTATCTAGAATCCTTTCATTATGTTTATATTTACCAGTGTCAAGATGTTGTGCCGACGCGTAGTGCAAAGAACATTAGCCCCTTGTGGGACCCCTCCTCGTGGCCTTTGTGTGTCGAACTACTGTTTATATTTTTTGTTGAGACTTTGTTTTTGGACTTTTGAGGTGCAACATGTGTGGCTTGTGGCTTAGAGGTTTGGCAATGAAATATAAGAGTTGAAAATTGGACCTCACGCCCACTATTTTTTTATTCTCATGTGTTTCATGACCCTGTAGCATGTTATATGGAAGGTATAAACAATCAAAATTTGCATCCATTAAATAACCATGAGTTTGAATATAAAGAGGATGATGAGCTAGTGTCAAAACTAGCTATGTTTGTGCTCTGAACTGGTGATTAATCAAGTCAAAGGTATTTACCAAACTAAACACCCCAAAATGAGGGCATACATGAATGCAACATTAGAGTTTTTGGAAGGATTCTAAGAATATGATGTATCATTGATGCTAAGGGGACAAAACATGATTATTGATGCTTTAGATACCTCAACTAGTGTTTTTAAAATTCCCATTCATCCAAATAAAAAGTATGATATTGAAGTCAAACACAGACCATCAGTCCCTTCCATATCATTATTATCAAACAAATCTTCAAGATGAACCAAAACCTTAGGGATGCAATTATTCTTCAATTGAATAATCTTCTTTCCATCTATAACATTCTGATAATTTGTTGAACTTGGAGTCAAATATGCACTTTCTTCTTCAACAAAAAGATTCTCTTCATCTATATGTGTACTGGAAAATTCATCTAAATTTTGGAAGAATCTAATTACTTGTTTATCATCTTCAAAGACCTACCAATATGTTATCACTCTGTAATTTTTTGTGGCTATGAAAGGAAAACACAAAGGTAACTTTTTCAAACCACTTGGAAACTGGCATTTCCAACCAGAGAGGGATCTCTCACTGAAATTATAGAAAATGGATAGATCTATAGGTAAATATAGAAATTTTATGATGTGGTGGTAGGATTGAGTGAAACACCCATTGAGCATGTAGTCGTAATAAAGATAGGTCAAATCAAAGATTTCATAACTGGCATATATGAACAAATTTACTTCATAGGCTAAGTAGCTAGCAATCTTTTAGTCATCATAGACATTATAGTATGGCGGTGAGAAGAAAATAACACATCAATTATAACATAGCACCAAGTAGTGGATGACTTCTATCACAGTATTAGAAGACTAGGGTAGGAAAATTGAATGTGAGATAAAGAGAATCAACAATGAATTCTCTATCTATAATCATTCACTAGGAATAGAAGAATAGACATAATGATCAACAAAGAGAGGAAACATTCACAAGGAATTTTTTTTTGCATATTACTAGAAAAAGAATCCCTAAGACAAACATTCAAGTCCTTCAACTTGAAATCTTTCATTAACAACAAAAAATATATACAACAACCAAAGACTCTTTTTCCTCAAGTCTCCAACCCCTTTTCTCCTTCTTTTCCTCACAATATATATAATCACATTTAAGTCTAACTCAATCAGGTCGAAATAGTTAGGGTTTAACATTCAATAAGGATGATCTAGGAGGATCTCAGTGGCCACCCACTTTGTCCAACTGGCTCAAAAAAGTTTTTTGGCAACTTATTATTTTTAGCATTTTTTTGGTTCTTGAACTTTCAGGGCCATTTTGAGGGCCTAAACGATACATTTTTCACAATCAAGCACCTCAATGATATCCAAAGGCTTTGATAAATCCCCCTGAATGAATATTCTCATCAATACCTTTCTAACAAGCTATTGTGTGTCGTAAACGAAGATCGTATGCAAAATTTACGACCCCAAGAAGTTGATGTACTAACTTACCCCAACGAGGCCCACATAAATTTTGGCGCTTCATCTCCTAGGGTTATTTTTTTGGATGTCTATGGTTTTTGCATTCATGTTTATTGTAAAAATGCCTTCAGAGCCTCATTTTACACATCTTCTTGCGAATGAGCGTAGCCATCACATCTCTTCTCAGAGATAAGCTTCCACCATTCTAGCAAGCTTGTTTTCAGTCTATGTTTTATAGTTTTCATCATATTTCTTATTTAATATAAGTCAAGTTTTACTGTATATCAATTCTTTTTCACTGTGTCTATGTGTTAATATTATAAATCTGTGGTTTCATTTCATTCCGCTCATAAATCTGGATCAGTGTTATCAGAGTGGTCTGCTCCTTGTCATTTTTTTTAATGCATGTCCCCGACGTGGTTAGGGTATAAAGAGTTGGGTCTCAAGATTGTTTCTCTTGAGGAAAAATGTTCTCACATTCCCAAGAAACCATCCATGGTGGGCGAAAATAAAGACAACAAGACATCAGATCCTTTCAAAATGTTTCTCGAGTAAGCCCTTGAGCGACAGAGGAATGAGATGATGGAAAAATTTGCACAAATCCTTTGACGACTGCAAACAAGCGAAACATCCACCTCAAGTGTAGGCGCCACCCCCTTCAAGGTACACATCAATTTTGATATTCCTATATTTGAAGGTCAAATAGATGCAGATGCCATAGATAAATGGTTAAACCTTCTAGAAGGGTATTTTTTTGTCCACAACTTTTTTGATAGAGAAAATTTTGCATTTGTGCTCCTCAAGGCCATTCCCCATGCCAAATATTGGTGGGAGAATTTTTGTGAGAAAAAGGAAATAGAGGGATCCACATTATTTTCCATTGAACCCACTTGGGGTTCCTTCAGGGATGTTATTAAGGAACAATACTACCCTGTTGGAAGTTATGATAACTTGTATACAAGATGGACCACACTGCAGTAGGAAAGAGACCAAATAGTGCTAGAGTTCATTAATGTCTTCCATACCTTGCACAACAAGTTATGTATAAAATATTATGAGTGACATATGGTGCTCAAGTAATGCGATGGTATGCATAGATACATCCATATAGAAATGGATTTTTTGGACATCTCATCCTTGGGAGCAGCCTATCGTTATGTCGTCAAAATTGAGCAGATGATGAAACAAAAGACGCAATAGTTTGGGTCTAGGAACCCATCACAAAAAAATTAGGGCAAGGGCAGCCCAAACCCACAGAAAAAAGTATAGAGAAAAAATGGGAAACATCAAGACAAACAGTCCAAGCCACAAGCGAGGAAGGACAATGGGAAGACAAAGAAAGATATCGGGTAGTGGTGCAACTTACATACGAGACCATGACAACACTACTGATTGCTACTCAAAATAGTCATTGGTGGCTGAGGTCAAAGCCTTTGAATCAGATGTGGATTCTAACTCTAAGTCAGAACCAAAAAAGGGGATATGGATCATTGAAGTCGAACCCATTGCCACTATTTCTAACACCAAGATCCATCCCAGTGAACCTGACGATCCAGAGGAAGTTGATTGCCTCTTTCATTAATAGATGTGGGTAAAATGCACTCCGATGCACTTCATCCTTGATAATAGTAGCCAGGAGAACCTCATCTCAGTAGAGGTCATCAAGCATCTAGCCCTACTGCTACGAGGAAAATCCCCCTAAACTTTGTCTAAGGAATAGATAGAGCGATAACTCCTTGAAAAGACTGATCTAACTTTAATCTACCCCAAAACCATCTAAACTAAGTGATAAGATAAAGAGGAAAGAGAGAGTTAATGAGTGCACCTTCAATCCTTACGGGACCTCTTTCGCTTGTTGTTGTCTCCTAGATCACATATCTCCTCCCAAAGATGATCCACAAGGGGTTAGGAATAAAATGAAACAACATATACACTCTCTAATAATCACTTTAAAATTCTAAATATAGATATAAATGCTCAAATTAACAAGAACATGTAAACATAGGGTTTTGGGACAAAGATAATCTATTTTATTCAAATTCAAGATAAAAAAGAGTACAACCTTTGCTGGTGACCGCTCTACAAACGAAGTCTAGGATCCTTTGTCATGGCTCAATGTGCATCAATCCCACATTAGATTCTCACAACCAACATATCATCAAGGGAAGGCAGAAGGGTTGCATAGGGAGAATGGCTGGAGGGGAAAATTGAGGATAAAACTCAGAATGAGATGAAAATCTTGGGCAATAAAAGGAAGGGGATTTTGGAAGAGTTTTCTTATTCTCTTGTTCGTATCTCTAAATGACTCCCCAATACCTATTTTTATACGATAAAAATATGTTTATTCAGTTTGGGGACGGGCTACAAGGGGTAAAATGGTTAGGAAACCCTCCATATCCCATAAACTCTGCTGAATTCCATGCAATTTTAAAATTTTTAAAACTTTTGGAGTTAAACACATGATAACTAGCATGCAAAACACATGTGTACGCAGGCTAACTAACATGCAACACACATGTGTATGCATGCTATTAGTGCAGCAGGGCGTGTGCACTATAAAAAAAAGTTTTTTTAGAAGGAAGCCTCATTAGTATTTTTGGCAAAGTATGCAAATGGATGGGCCAATGTCTTGGATGCACATATATGACATTTTTGGACTATAACATATGCCCCCTAATGTGTGAGGTCAAAAGAGTAACTGATGGCCAAAATACATTAAAATATATTTACATAGTGGGAACTTAAAGAGTTGAGTGAGCCCGTGATGAGTGTTTGTGAGCGCGTCATCTTCAAAATAATGATAATCTCTCTAAGGAGAGCATACCCATGCTCAAGATGAACTAAGCATGGCTTCCAATCAAGTACACTGCAGATCAATGTCATATATATAGTAATCATGTCTACATGACTAATGTGTATACCAATAAAAGTGTAGCCGCGAACAATACACAACGGATCTGTTAGAATATTGGATGTGCTTGTTTAACCATAGAAAATATAGCAATATTGTCACCCAACCATAGGAACTAATGCCACCCCCAAGAACCTTGACCTTGACAGAGAGAATAATTTCTGGCAAAAAATCAATAGCCAACGAAGGCTAATGCACCAAGAAAAGATAACCAAAACTGATGAGAGAGTCCAACCCCAAAAAAATGAAAATACAGATTGCAGAACTACCGACAACAACTAATCCCAAGACTTGCGCACAAACTAGCCTTCTGCAGTGCGCACAAGTGTAATTCTGTAATTCTAAGAAGTCTAGATAAAATGAAGACTGACCTCTTGTATTTATACTACTTCTGCCAGACTGCCTAGGTTGACTTCTCATTATGGGTGCTAATTACTTAGTATATAATATTTCCTTTAGCCGACTTCCCTTCTAGGGTTATATCCAAATATTTTCTTGCTTCCAGAATATTCTAATCTTGTCAAAGGTCACAAATGGAGGTTAATAGCTCTCACATCTACCATAATATCAACACTCCCTCCTAGATAGGGAGGTATAATGGATAATGGTCTTGAGCATAAACAAACCATTCAACTGGTAGCATCATTATAGCCACACAGGCTAATTAAATCACAAGCACCATCATTATTATCCAAATAATCTCCATGACAACTAGTACAATTTCCACTGATAGAACACAACTGTGTCTATCATTAGTAATACAAAACTACTCAATCTATGACACATAGTCACAAACAGTGGAACATATCCACCACAGTAGCATACCTCTACTGTCTAGAGACATACAGTCTCCATAGTAATCATATCATCTGATATCAACCTGCACAGAAAAAATATCATGATATAAATTGAGTCATATGGGCCATTCTTCTACTCACATCTGTGAGATCTGGAAGAGAATATTCCCTCAGAGAGTAAAAAATCAACGATGGACTATCTGGACTATTCTTCTCAAGCATAGAAGAATAATTGTCCTGATTTCTGAGCCTGGACCATTCACCTATCCAGGCCATTCCTCCAGCACTAAACAAAGTGCATCATGGAGAGAATGTGTCTGCCCTAGGGAATGCTTGTCCATGATTGTTGAACCTGGACCATTCCTCCAGCACTAAACCAAGTGAAACCTAGAGATAATGAATATGACCTAGGGAATGACTGTCTGGACCATTTCCTAAGGAAATGATTGTCCTACACCAACCTCCAAAACAGACCATTCTTCGAGACTGCTCACAATTGTGAGCTTTGAAATAATGACTCTCCGGTGAGGTGGACCAGTCTTCTTGAACACTACTAAGAGTGACTGCCAAGAAGAAAGACTATCCTAGACCATTCCCCCACGCGGTCCACAAGGGGAATCATTGTCTATGGTACATCAACAATCCATCGAACCATTTTCATTACAAAAATGACCATTCGATCTAGACCATTTTCTGAACTGGAAAGGAACTGCCCATCCTGGAAATTTTTTCAAAGCTACAAAATGATTGTCCATAAATCAATGATATGTCAGTGCTCCTTCCCAACCTAGAGATCCATCTCTTCCCTTTCATCTAAGGGATTTATTTCCATGATCCCCAATTTGTCTTGTAAGTATGCAAACTTTATTATGGACAAAGGCTTTGTCAAAATATTTGTTGTCTGCTCATCTGTGGGGATATATTGGAGCTTCACTTCTCCTTCCTAGACTTTATCTCGAATAAAGTAGTATTTGATCTCAATGTATTTCGACCGTTCATGAAACACTGGGTGTTCTGATAGCCTTATACAACTCTGATTGTCATAGTGTATTATGGTCGAACTTTGATTGTCATAGTGTATTATGGTCGAATCTGGAACCTGATCAAATAATCCAGAAATCATCTTTCTCATCCATATTTCTTATGTACATGCCTCACATGTTGTGATATATTCTGCTTCTGCTGTGCTGAGTGTGACATACTTCTGTTTCCTGTTGCCCCAAGATATCATACCAGATCCCAATCTGAAACACATCCTTGAAGTACTCCTTTTATCTTCTACACTTCCTTCCCAATCTGAATCTGTGAATCCATGAAGTTGTATATCAATGGATGCGGTATATATTAAACCATAGTTTAGTGTCCCACAAATATATCTTAGAAAATGCTTTGCAGCTATCCAATGCTCATGTCTAGGTTCCACCTGGAACTGGATTAGTGTGTTTACGGAAAAGAAAATGTCTGGTCGAGTATTTACTAAATACATCAATGACCCAATCAATTGTCAATATAGGGACGGGTCTACTGGATCATAATCTGAGTCTCTTACTTTTCTTATATCTGTGGTCATAGGAGTGTCCATGGATTTGCAATCCATCATTCCAAACTTCTGAAGAATCTTTACTGCATACTTTCCTTGTCCAAGGAATACTTCACCATGCTTCTGCCATACTTCTAGTCCCAAGTAATAATGCATGAGACCAAGATCATTCATATCGAACTCAGAAGCTGGTTCCTTTCTACACTGGATGATGAGAGACTCTTCACCTATCAAGAATAGATCTTTGACATATAACAGTAGAATCACAAGTGCATTGTTCATGACTTTGTAGTAAGATTTGGATCTGCATGACTCTTGGAGAAACCAAGTCTCATTAGGTAGCTATCTATTCTGGCATACCAAGCTCTTGGATCTTGCTTGAGTCCATATAAATATTTCTTTAGTCTACAAACATGAGTGTCTCTGGAATGTACTTCAAACCCTTGAGGTTGTTCAATGTATACTTTTTCTTCGATAGCTCCATTGAGGAAAGTTGTTTTTATATCCATCTGATGTAAAATCCATCCCATGGAAGCAACAAGAGACATAATGGCTCTAATGGAAGTATATCTGGCAACATGAGTGAATGTTTTGTCATAGTCTTCTCCCTCCTTCTGGGATAACCGTCTAGTTACGAACCTTGCTTTATATTTGTCCATGCTTCCGTCTGCTGCATGTTTGATCTTATAGACCCATTTTGAACTTACTACTGATTTTTATTTAGGTTTAGGCACAATTTCCCATACATCATTTTTCATGATGGACTGGTGTTCTTCTGTCATGGATTCTTTCCATTGTTTCTTCTGAGATGCCTCTTCAAATGTGGTAGGTTCTTCATCTATAATCTTTGTCATACATGCTACATAGTTGGAAAATCTCTTGGGATTCACTTTTTCTGAAGGTCCCACTTGGGGATTTGAGTCTTTTTGCTTCTTGTAGGGTATCTTCATGCCAATATGGTCATTTCTTGGTTTTGGGTACAATGTCTAAATCAATGGTCTCACATGGTTGCATCGGATGATCATGTTGTTTTGTTTCTTCATTCTGACTTTCTAGAAGACATGTGATTTCTTCAATAGGCTCTTCATACTCTTCTTCTTATATAGTTTCTTCTATGGATTTATTGAAATCCATATTTTCATTGAAAGTTACATCTCTGCTGACTTCAATCTTGTGTTGTTCTGGGATATATATTCTATAGGCCTTGGATGATTCACTATATCCCAAAAATATGCCCTTCTTTCCCGAGGGTTCTAATTTATTCCTTTTATTCTTGGGAATGTGAAAGTAAACGGGGCATCCAAATATTCTTAAGTGTTCCACATTAGGTTTCTTTCCTGAGAAGCCTTCTTCCAGAGTCATATCCTTCAATATGTGGAGAGGACTTCTGTTATGAACATACATTGTTGTCATGGTTGCTTCTCCCCATAGATACATAGATAAACCTTAATCGTTCAATAGTGCCTTCACAGTTTCTTCAATAGATCTGTTCTTCCTTTCTGCTACACCATATTGTTGAGGATTATGAGGAATCATTAGCTCCCTCCTAATTCCCTCCAATTTGCAAAAGGAAACAAATTCCTTGGATGTATATTCTCCTCCATTATGTTTTCTCAAGGTCTTGATTTTATTGTTTGTGAGGTTCTCTATCTCTACTTTGAATTCTTGAAACTTGTAGAATACTACATCCTTTGTCTCCAAGAGATATAACTAAGTCTTTCTCGAGTAATCATCTATGAAGATTACATAGTAAAGATAACCTCCTAGATATTTTCCAAGAGCACATCCTTTGAAAATTCCTTCATGTGTAGATTGTAGTTATGGTATTCCTTCAACCATATTTTTAAGGAAGGGTAATGCTTGATAGTTGAAATGTGCATACCTTCTATGAAAAGTTTCATTGGGCTTGACTTCATCATGTACAAGGGTTTCATCATTTCATTCTAGTAGTATGTATAGTCTTCCTTCACGGGTTCCAATAACTCTAGCATTCTCTATGTTGGAGTCTCTAGGCTAAGATAATACTTTTCCATCTACAAAGGCTATTATGTTTCCTTTGTCTTCTAGCTAATATATGGATATAATATTCTCTTCTAAACCAGGTACATATAAGACATTGCTCAAATGAACATTATTACCTGTTTTCAATTTGACGGAGGCTTGACCAATTCCTTCGACTGGGTAAGTGTTTTTGTCTCCAAGTTCTACCTTGTACGATGTCTTCTTTTCATTTAGATTGGAGAGTCTAGCTTGATCTCCTGTCATATGCCTGGAATCTCCACTGTCAATTATCCATATGTCATCTTCAAGAATTCCTGTGAGTGTTGAGTAGTGTAGATGATTTGTCTTTTCATTCATGACTTTTGTTGACGGATGATTGGTCAAGCTTTGACCCAAAATTTCAACCTTGACGTTTCTGCCTTCTGAGAGTGCCAAGAGGTGCTCTGGACTAAGGAGCACTTGAATATATTCTCCTTGAGTAAGGTGTTCCATCATAAGGTGTTGGATAAGGGTTTTAGGGTTTCTACAACTGCACCTGCTAGTAACCCTAGCGACAGTGCTTTAGTAACTGCACTTGCTAGTAACCCTAGCAACAATTTTTCAATGAACTTGATGACCTTATGGCTTATATTCCTTCGAGTGGTTAGACTGAATTAAGGAGGTGCAGGCCCATAACCTATTCGAATACTGGATGTGCTCGTTTAACCATATACAATATAACAATATTGTCACCCAACCATAGGCACTAATGCCACCCCCAAGCACCTTGACCTTGACAGAGAGAAGAATTTATACAACAAATCAATAGCCAACCAAGGCTAATGCACCAATCAAAGATAACCAAAACTGTTCAAAGAGTCCAACCCAGGAAAACCAAAAATGCAGATTGCAGAATTGTTAGTAGCAGCTGCTCCCAAGACTTGCGCACAAACTAACCTTCTGCAGTGCTCACAAGTGTACTTCTGTAATTATGAGAAGTCTGGCTAAAATGAAGACTGGCCTCCAGTATTTATACTGCTTCTGCCAGACTGCCTGGGCCGACTTCTCATTCTGGGTGATAATTACTTAGTATATAATATTTCCTTTGGCCAACTTCTCTTCTAGGGTTATATCCAAATATTTTCTTGCTTCCAGAATATTCTAATCTTGTCAAAGGTCACAAATGGAGGTTAATACCTCCCACAACTACCATAATATCAACAGGATATAGATCTCAAAATCATCCGAAGATATACAAGTACAATATGATATGCATCTTATGGAAGCATCGACGCTTGTGGCTGGAGATGAGAATTCCATAGCTCGAGCAACAACTTCAATATCTTCAAAAATTAAGTAGGAGTACAATAGGAGTGTAAGACTCACTACTCTGAGGTCTTCGACATGTCATCGAGGAAAGAATAGACTCGATCATCAGGCACATAACTTCATTGATTTTGAATTCGAACTTGAATGGACTCTCAGGATGGTCAACTCATGAAAGTAAAGACATAAACTACAGAATGTCCAATCCAGGTTGGATAAAAATTTTCGTGGACAAAAGCACGACAAAATGATGAGACTCAGGGAGCATATTATTGACATAATTATGTGATACAGGAGGCACCACAAAATATCCATATGTTTGGAAGAGTTAACCAAATAGAGGAGGACACAACTCTATGTAACGATAACGACTTCCTAAGTTCATACTATATCCTAGTTCTTGGAGAAAAAAAGGAAGGATATGCTTTGTCCAAGGGCGACTATCTTGCTACCGATAAAAGAGAATGTATATATTGTCCCCTCTTTTTGGAATATTTGATTCTCCTCTGGTGAAACGAGGGCAAAAGGAATTTTACATCTAGTTCACAGTGATGTGTTTGGACTTGTGTTGGTTCCATAAATGAAAAAATCTATGTACTATGTCTCATTTATAGATGAATTCTCAAGGAATACTTGGATATATTTCCTCAGGAAGAAATCTAAAGTCTTTGACAGGTTTAAAGAGTTTAAGGCTCTTGTTGAGAATCAAACATAGAAAATAATTAAGGTGTTGAGGACATATAATGGCGGACAGTTCCACGGGAATGAATTTGAAGAATTCTATAAGAAGTGTCGTATAGCAAGGAATAATACTACTCCATATACACCTCAACGGAATGGGTTTGCAGAAATGATGAACAAGACGTTGATGGATAAAACAAGGTGCATGCTCAGTGGTGTCAGGTTAGGGAAAGAATTTTGGGTAGAGGCAGTGGGTATTGCATGTTACCTAGTCAACATATCATCCTCATCATCGCTGGATGAAAAGACTCCACAAGAGATATGGATTGGTAAGAAACCTTCTCTCACACATCTCAAGGTATTTGGCTGTGAGGCCTATGTTCATGTTCCAAAGGAAAACATGAGTAAACTAGATAATAAGGATGAAAAGTGTATCTTTATTGGGTATAAAGATGGTCTCAAGGGTTATAAGCTTTGGAACCCAAAAACTAAGAAGGTTGTGTATAGCTAAGATGTGGTATTTAAAGAAATGAAGGATGTTGTTAAAAAGGAAGTCCTACCAAGTAAGGAAGAACCAGATAAAATAGAGTTTGATTTAAAGGATGATGAATCTGACTCTACAAAAGAACAAGAATCAAAAGAAGAAGATCCTCATACTCCAGTATTGAGGATATCGGTTCGAGAAAGAAGGCTACCAGAAAGGTATACTCCATCTTATTTCCGTTCAATTTTTTCTTTGTTAATTATTGATGATGATCCTAGAACTGTCAAGGAGGCAGTGGATTCATAGGATGGAAAGCTCTGGAAAAAGGCCATTGATGAAGAAATGGAAGCCTTGGATAATAATGAGGTTTTTGATCTAGTGGAGTTTCCGACTCGAAGAAATACCATTGGAAACACATGGGTATTTAAAAATAAATTGAATGCAAAAGGAAAAGTGGAGAAATACAAAGCTTAGTTAGTAGCAAAGGGTTATTCCTAGGTTGAGGGAATTGATTTTGGTGAGATTTCCTCTCCTGCTGCCAATTTAACTTCTCTAAGATTTATGTTATCTGTTGGTTTGACATTTGATTTTGAAGTAGAAAAGATGGATGTGAAGACAACATTCCTACATGGGGATCTGGAAGAAGAAATCTGTATGAAGCAACCAAAAGGCTTTGTTGTGAAGGGAAAAGGAGCTGACATACAAGCTTAAAAAGTCCTTGTATGGTTTAAAAAAATCACCAAGTATGTGGTATCAAAAATTTGATACTTATATGTTGGGATTTGGCTTCACAAGAAGAAAAGAGGATCACTGTGTGTATTTTAAATTAATTGGTGATCGTTTGATTTATTTGGTATTGTATGTGGATGACATGTTGTTGATAGGAAACAACAAGGAGATTATCCAAAATGTGAAAACTGAGTTGTCATTTAAATTTGACATGAAGGATCTCAATGCTTCAAATTTCATTTTGGGCATGGAAATTAAAAGAGATCGATAAAAGAGGAAACTATGGTTAAATCATAGAAAATATGTCGATATAATATTGCAAAGGTTTAATATGCATGAATGTAAACCGATCAAGGTCCCTATTCGTGTTGGTGTAAAGTTATCTGTGGATCAGTGTCCCAAGACACATGAAGAGGAGGAGGACATGTCTCATATTCTATAAGCGAGTGTAGTTGGCAATTTGATGTATGCAATGGTCTATACTAAACCAGACATTGCACATGCAATGGGATTTTTCAGCAGGTATACGTCAAAACCAAGGAAGGAGCATTGGACATCAGTAAAAAGGGTTTTCAAGTATTTGCATGGCACTTCTAGCTATGGATTGTGCAACCAAGGAAGACCAGGATTGGACATAGTGTTGGACATACATGTATTTGTGGATCCATAATGAGCTAGACATATGGGTCATAGGATATTTACAAGTGGGTATGTGTTTAACCTGTTTAGAGGAGCAATAAATTGGATGAGCAATAAGTTGGATGAGAAAAAGACAAGATGTAGTGGCACTTTCAACTACAGAATTTGAATACATGGCAACCACTCATGAAAGTAGGGAAGCAATATGGTTACAAATATTGTCTTCAAGTATTGGGTTGGTACGACAAGCTGTAAGGATAAATTGTGATAGTCAGAGTGCAATTTTTCTAGTGAAGAACCCGACTTATCATTCAAAGATAAAGCATATTTATATTCAATATCACTTTGTGAGAGACATGGTTGAATAAAATAAAGCGTTGCTAATGAAGGTGGAAACTTTGAAGAATGTTGCAGATTCATTAGCAAAATATGTGAGCATTGAGAAGTTATCTTGGTGTAGAGGATCCCTGGGCATTGGTGCCTTAGATTTTTGACTATGTAACCCTGTAACCCCCTGTACGCAAAGAAAAAAACAAGTGGGAGAATGGTGGGTATGTTTTATATTATTGCATGACTAGTCCCAGTGTTTGCTACATTGCCTTGGGCACACCGGATGGTTTGGGGGCAGCGACCTCAAGATTTTTTTTTGTCTCGGGAAATGTGTCACATTTTTCCTCATTTTTTTTGTTGCATCGATATTTCTGTCTGTTGTTGGGCGGTTTTTTGACACATGGTTCTTTTTGATGGTTTTCTATTTTCGATTAAGGAATTAGGTTTATTGAATAATCCAGGTCATTGGGATAGGGTTTTGGATGTCGTTGGCTCCTATATGTATATTGTATTGTAAACAATGTATCATGATGAATGAATATAGAATATGTTGGTTTTCCCGGTTTGGGTTTCTAGGGGAAAAATCTTTGTGTAATGTGTGTATTTTCCATTGTATCTTTTCTTTTGTAGAAGGAGCTTCTTCAAATCCCTTTTTTTTCTCAATTTTGGATCTACACTACTTCTTGTACTACCCTTCTTCTTGAAGGGTGCATAAGGGGATTACGGTCATGAAGATGAAGTGAAAGAACTGAACATTATTTTGGGAAATGAAGACATATAATCAAATGGGCACAGAGGAGGCATAACATATCCCACAGAGTTGGAGAGGATCATGAAAACCTTGCAAAGAGAAGTACAGAGTTATATGGATTATAATTAAATGTTAAATATAACCCAAGAGGAACAAAACTACATCAACACTCAACTATTACCAAGCTTGAAAAAATTGTAGAAGAAAATGAATAAGGAATCAAGCTCAAGGAAAGTAGCAGAACATAGATTTCATGCCAGGAGGGAGGATGTTAGAGGTTCTAGGAACTCTAGAAGTGCTAGTAGACATAATCACCATTCACCAAGGCATTAATATAGAAAGGCACATGCAATTTTAGAATATGAAAGTAGCCCAAGTTTGTGTCATGTCTAACATCAAAGAAGGAGGCTTGAGGTAGATGATTTGCAAGAGGAACTTAGGAATATCAAGCCACCAACATTTGATGGACAACATAGGAAATGTGAATATGCCCAAACATGGTTGTTGGGCATGAAGACATATTTCGAGCTACACAAGTACTTATCCAAACTTGAAGAAAAAATTGTTATCTACCATATCTAGGGGAAAACTTTAATGTGGTAGGAACAACTCAAGCAGGTTAAACACATTGATGAAAAGGGGATTTCATGGAGGCATTTCAAAAAGTATTTTAAGAAACAATACTTGTTAGGGAATTATTATGACAAGAAGATGAAAGAGTTATTTGAACTCAAGCTTGGAAATTTGACTATGGAAGAGTATGAAAATAGGTTTTTGGAGCTTTTGAGGTAGGTTGGTTTCAACAAGGATGAGAAGGTAAAAATTCAGATATTTTTGAATGGATTTCCATACTTCTACAGTTATAAAATTCATTTTGATGAGCCCAAGACCTTGGAAGATGCCATAAAAAAAGATACATATTTGTATGAGTAGAATAAGGGAAGGCCATATTTTCAAAAGGCTCGAGATGACAAGAAGAAAGACAAGACGAAATAAAATAAGAAAGGGTATAATCCACCATTTTTCAGAAATACTCCTCAAGCACACCAAAAAGGAGAATGAGCACAAAATGAGCATAGGATGATAGAGCCTTTGGAGAAAAGGCCAATACAACAAATCATAAAATGTTGGGGGTGTGAGGGAGACCACATGTATAAAGATTGTCCTCACAAAGGAGATAGGATGAGGATTGTACATAATATTCAGGATGTTGATAGAATTGAAGACATGGGTAGAATCATTCCAATGATTTATGCAACCTTGGATAATAGGCAAGTAGACCATTAATCTCACATGATTGAGGTAGAAGGAAAGATCAATAACCAACCCATATATGTTTTAATAAATTCTGAAGCTAGTCATAGCTATATAGATCCTAATCTTGTTGAGAGGTTTCATTTGAAAAAAAGAAAGCACATAAAATCTTGGTTGGTATAGCTAGCTACTAGAGCCAAGAGAAGGATCAATGAGTTGGTTAAGGGTGTCATATTTATGCAACCCATATGGAATAGGAAACTAAGGATAAAGTGATAAGTATTGAATACAATCGAGTCTTAATAGAGTATAAGGATGTGTTTGGAGAATTGCTAAGATGGCCACCAAAGAGAGACATTGAATTCTCCATTGATTTGGTTCATGCAATTGCCTCAATGCCCAAGACTTGTTATAGAATGAGAACATCATAGCTAAAGGAATTGCAGATACAATGTAAATAAATTTTTAAAAAGGGGTACATACGCCCAAGTGTGTTACCTTAGGGTGCCCCGGTGCTATTTGTGAAGAATAAGGATGGATCCTGAAGGATGTGTATTGATTTCAGGTAGTTGAATAAGGTTACCATAAAGATAAAATATCCTTTGCCAAGAATTGATGATCTCTTTGATCAACTGAAAGGTGAAAGGATACTTTCAAAAATAGACCCGAGGTTAGATAACTATTAGGTGAGAATTAGAGAATAAGACATTAACAAGACTACATTTAGAACAATGTATGACCATTATGAATTTGTAGTAGTACCATTTGGGTTATCAAATGCATCAGTTGTGTTTATGTACTTGATAAATGGATTGTTTAGAGATTACCTAGACAAGTTTTTTGTTGTCTTCTTGGATGGTATTCTTATCTACTCCAAGACAAAGGAGGAGAATTAACAACACTTGAGCTTGGTGCTATATGTGTTGAGAAAGCACCAATTGTTTGCCAAGCTAAGCAAGTGCAATTTCTATTAGAGACAGATCCATTATTTGGGCCACATTATTTCAGAAGAGGGCATAATAATAGTGGACCCAAAGAAGATTGAGGCAATCAGAGGATGGCCGACACCAAAGAAAATTTCTGAGGCGAGGTCCTTTATGGGACTTATAGGTTATTACAAAAGGTTTGCTGAAGAATTTTCAAATATTTTCACCCAATTACTTCTTTGAGAAAAAAAGGGTGTGAAGTTCGAATGCACTTCTAAATGTGAAGAGACTTTTCAACATTTGAAGGAATTATTGACAAGTGCACCAATCTGGAATACTTTTGATCAAGATGAAGATTTCATAGTGTGCATTGATGCATGCAAGGAAGGGATTGGCGGAGTCTGTACATAAAATGGGCATGCGATATGTTATGAGTCAAAGAAGTTGAAAGAGCATGAAAGAAACTATCCCATCCATGACTTAGAGTTGGTAGTCACAGTTCATGCCTTAAAGATGTGTAGACATGTTTTCATGGGAAAAAAGTTTGAGTTGAGGATATACCATATTGGTTTGAAGTATTTGTTTGAACAACCATTGTTGGCGCTTGACCAAGTTTTGAGGAAACATTGGTCATGTTTGACCACTTTTGGGACTTTGATAGGCTGGTCAAAGATGGAGCACCTAGGCAGAGCTGAGATCACGAGATCTCACTTATTTTGCGGGCTTGTGGACCCAGAAAAGGGTTTACTAGGGTTTATGTAATGGGTTATGGGATGTCAGCCCATGGGTTTACCCATGTTTAGGCCTTTTTGTAAATGTATAAATAAGTAGTAGCTAAGAAATATAGATGGTGATTGGCTTAGTGCATGACTAGTTGGCTTTGTGCAAAGAGTATGTTAAGGCTTGTGGAGCTAAGTTCAAGTGGTTTTGTAAGTTTCTTTGTGCTACTAAGGAGTTGGCTCTGTGCCTTGACCTGGTTTTGGGAAGGAGGATCTGGTGCACAACTCATAGATCTCTTGCCCCCTGTGGAGTTGGGCTCTATGGCTTTATGCACATGAGAAGATGAATGTAAGAATATTGAAGACTAATAAAGAGGAAGAAGAAGTTGGTGGGCGTAGCCCCACATTGGGGTGAACCACATATATCATGTGTCTTGATGTGCTTTGTGCGATGTTATTTATATGGTTATTTGCTTAGTGTTGTTGTTATAATGAATGCATCTAATGTTGTATCTTAGTGCTTAATGGTGTTTAATATAAATGAATGCTAGATCCGAGTTAATGCTATGTGCTAAGTGATTGAAAGTCCTTGATCTTGATTATTACTACACTGATCTATAATAAGGGTTAATCTACGATGTGAATGAGACTCGTAATCTAATGCATATTGTTGGATAAGTTCTCTGTTAAGTCTTCTAATCACAGATCTATGTCCCATCTTGGTTGTAGACACCCGATTCCTACAACCCCCCCTGCCTCTACCTCGGGTGAGATTTCATATGATTCGCAGGTCTAGCCAAAAAGGTCGGTAGTTAGGGTTTTGTTGGTGCGTTGTTGAAGCATTGAACCCTGGGTCTGCCCTTGTGTCAACAAATGGTTCCGTTTCTAGGACATGAAACTGTGATTGCTGGGAACTGAAGAAAAGAGAAAGCTTTGTGCGTAGATCTGTTTCTTAACTTGTGAATCTCTGTGCTAAGAAAGAAACCATATCTAAAGAAGAGAGGTAAGATCTTAAAGCTTTGTGCTCTGGTAAAGGTAAAATAAGTGGAAATTTTTTCTTCAAAAGTATGAATCTAGGTATGTTTGATAGATATTTTCCTAGTGTGAAAACTAGGGCACCGTTAGAAGAAAGAATTGATCTGAATAAATTTAATAGAAATAGAGAAAAATATGTTATTCCTATGCATAGAAATAATTTTTGGACTAATAAATGGATGCAAGAACCTAGAAAGAATTTTTGCAGATTGCAGGTTCAACACTGTGATCCCAGTGTGCAGCATAGGAGAGGCTGGGGATCGTTGAAATGAAAGAGAGGATTGACACTACGTTATAATTGTAGAATACTAGAACACCTTGCTAAGGAATTCCCTGGTACATGTCCTATTTGTCTTTGTTGTAAAGTTATTTGTCATGAGGTTGAGGATTGTCCAAAAATGATTGCTAAAGTTGAAAAGATGAACATGATACAAGAAAACTATAAATAAGGTCAAGAGACTAAGGATATGTTAAAGAATCATACATAAAAAGAGTTAGAGACTATATTAATACAGTTAAAAGAAGCAATGGGTGATCACAGAGACATCAGTTTACCAGAGATCCTGAAAGAAAAACAACGCATAATCACAAGAATAGAAGACTTCGACATAGACTCTGTATTAGATGAAGAAACACATGTGAATATTATGCCATAAAACACTTGGGAAATTTTGGAAAAGCTTGCAATGATACCTTCATTGGGAAGGATAGGCTTGTTTAAAGGAAAGATGATAACCCTATGTGGAAGAGTTACTAATATACCTATGATTTCAGTTGAAACACCGACAAAAGAAGACTTTGAAGTTATTAGGTTTGTTGAGAACAACGCCCCTTTTCCACTTTTATTAGGAAAGACTTCAATTGAGAAAGATCAGATCAGAAGGAAAACAGAGGAGGAAGCTACAGAACAAAAAAAACAAGAACTAAGGGACCTCATAGACAAAAAAATAGAGCGACCAATAGAAGAACAAGAGGATAAGTTGAAGCAACAGAACACAAGAGAACTAGCTGTCAACTTTGAAAGCATGCAAGAAGGCTTGAAGGAACTACCTATGCAAGAAAGAAGAATACCTACCCTGGAGTTAATAAGAAATGAGGTATTACCTTTGAAAGAACATCAACAGTGCAAAGTTACCATGCTAAGAGAAGGTAAGAATAAAAATGGAAAGAGGAATCTGGAGACTCAGATCACAGGAAAGAAGGCAAGTAAGCTCAGTAAGAAGAAAGCCAAGTTAGAAAAACTACGAGAAGTTCCAGAAATGACTTTGTAGGAGGAAAATCTGTAGAACTTGAACCTCTCTGGAATAACATAACCACGCATAATGAGACTTTTCCATGGTGAAGCTATATGACCATTGGAGGTGCCCTGACCATTATAATAACGCCCTCGAATGGATAGAAAACATAGTTATGAGTGAATGGATCATTGAAATCATGACATAATGGAATTATTTGTATTGATTGAGGCATTCCTTCCTGTTGGAGGAATCTGTTATGACGCTTTCTCATTTAACCCGTCGGACGCTGCGTCGGGACCACTTTTTTCCACTCGTGATTATCTGAGCTAATAGAGAGTTGATTTCATATCACGCTGTGATTTCTAGACCTCACCATCTGTTTTCTTAAGTCACTTGTCCATTTGCCTACCCGATCTAATTAGTTACAAGTGCGAATGTCGGGCGAACCAAGCGCGTTAGAGAATTCTATTGAGGATATTCTTCTAGATCTCATGGATGAGAGAGTTATGTCTGTAGGAATACAGGCGTCATCGACTGGAGGACTGTAAGCATTCCCCTTGACTAGATGTCGTTCTATTCGTACCACAACTGAGAAGTGAAAAAAACACCATGACGATCTGGCTAATGCAAGGCAGATCCTGTCGGTCTTTCTAGAGTACACACCGCCTTTGGCTGGCGCAGTAAACCGCGACAACATTCCACGTGAATTTGAGTACACATTGATCACTGCGTACATCCAGAAGGGGATTCACTTAGTTGGAACACAGTTAGGACACATCCCATCTCTAAAGAACATTGACTTTAACCTCAGAGACAAGAAGAACTACACAATGCTCGCGCCACATAGGGATTTGATGAGAACGATTGGGAAGAAGCCACGCATAGTCTCCCAACCATGGATTAAGGAGATCGCGCAATCAATGATAATGAACATGATGAATATCCCTCACTTCAACCAACATTAGGAGGTTAACGCTTGCGTTGAAATCCTCCTGTCATGTTACCATGGAGGGTATATGTGGCTTGACAGGTGTGTTACTGCAAATCTGATGCTGATCCACTTGATTACAGGTCTGAGCATGCAAGGACCAGACCCTCAATAGTTCTACCTAAGAAAGAATTTAGATCGCTCCCTGAAATAGTGGATAAAGGAGGATTATGGAAATGTAGAAAAGGGAAAGGACAACTACAAGGTAGCCTCCATCCAGGATGGAGCAGTGCGCCTAGCTTGTCAACTTATAGCTGATAAGCTCATCAGAAAGAACCGTCCGACACAGGTCATGGGATTTGTAGTAGACCTCCCAGGGAAGTGTGTAGAAGGAATGCAAATGAACTAGGCGAGTTACCTCATCAACGAGCTCGAAAAGGACTGTCGCGAAGCGCAAGAACAGGGATACGAATTCCATTTTAGTTGGTTACTGGTATTGATTGCATTTGTCACTTGGCAGATGCTAGAAGGAGTGACATTCCCAGAAGTTGAACCATCAGAGCTGTTGGCCGAAAGGTTCTCCACCTTGTGGTATACAAATGACATGTTGAAGCAGTGGTAGTCGAATGTTGTCTTCTATGCCTACTACCAACAGTTGAAGCATGCTATTGAGGTATTTCCATGCATGACACTGAATACAGTGCACCAGTACATACCACTAGCGAAGTTCCACGCAGATCAACACTTTATCTAAATCATTGCGTGCATGGATGAGAGTAAGGAGGAATTATAGTCCTATTATAATCTCACTGACAAATATATGGAGGAGATCACCAAAGAATGGCTAGCATAGTTCCTTGTACTGATTGAGGATGAAAAACTTTTCGACCCCGACATCATTGGAAGTTCCTTGGTCACCCGGGTCGAACATGATGGACAGACTAATGCAAAGAAAAATAAGAAAAAGGAGGAAGTGCAGAACATAGAAACTGATGAGGAGGACACCGCCTCAGAGGAAAGTAGGTCTGACTCACCCACAAGAGGAGGAGGAGACGAATTGAACCAAGAAGGAGGGGAAGAAGGAGAAAATAAATACAAAGGAAAAGTTACACTACCGAAGGATCCCCCTACCGAGGCTGAAACATCGAAGAAAAGGAAGGTTTTTCCATAGAAACCCTCATCAATAAAGAAGACCCATGCCAATAAGCCTCAGTCAAAGAATATGCTCATAGAGGATGATGTCGGTCTAATCATTGCAGCCGTGGAAGATGCTTCAGAGAATATCTTGCAGAGACATGAAGCGAAGCATGAAACGTTGTATGAAAGAATCGAGAAGGACTTGAAAGAGATGCAACAATCCATCCTTTCGAGCTGCACAGTACCTACTGCACTTTCTTCTTCGAAGATTGCAAAATTGGGGGATGAGCCCTCCCAATTATGAAGATTAGCAGATGTAACAGAGGATCGACTTCAACGAGTCCAAGAATAAAAGGAGAAGGCTACATAAGCCTTGAAGTAAGAAAAGGAGGAGGTATTAGAGCAACTTCGAGTTGTGAAAAAGGAGAAAGATGAAATTAGGGTGATGCTTGAGGAGGACAAAAAGAATATCCAGAAAGAAAAAGGCCAACTACTCTTATAGCAGACTGTGGTTAAAGAAGCAGTGACTAAAGCACTTCGGTCTGTGCCGGGCTTGGAATAGGAGGAAGAAGAGTCAACCGAGATTCAAGTAGGGAAGCTTGTAGAGGCCATTCAATAGCTTCAAGCAAGAGTAACAGAGTTAGATCTCCAAGCAGTGTCGAGCACTCTGCAAGAAGTGTGTGATCAGAGGGAAGAAATCGCCAAGAGTGCAGTTGGAAGGATTAGGGTACTCACCTAAGAATGTAAGAAATTGAGTGATCGTAGTGCACAAACCTATGAACACCTCGCAGAAGACCAAAAGCTAAGGAAACTGGAAGCACAACTCCAAAAGGTGCAACAACAGGCATCCACCATCCAGGCACAGATGAAGATGCTCACTGCAGTCGAGAGGATGAAAAGATCATAGGAACAACACATAGTCCACCAACATGTTACTACCATCGAGAGCAAAGTTATGGATGTTACACATAGACTCTAGCCGATGCAGGACAAAGGTTGGATGCTTTTTGAAGAGATTGAAGGACAAGGCTTGTAGCTAGACCAGATGGTTATGATAGTGGAACAATGCCTGGAAGGACCTATTATAGAGAAACTGATTTAGGAGTTTGCCGAGCAGGATGCTCTAGTGAAGAGACAAGTCAAGGAATCTCGAGCTAATCTCGAGGCCTTTGAAGCAGCGTTACCCAGATTTGAGTGACTCGGGACAAGTCACAGGTGAGTGTTTGGGGCATGTTGGCCCTTGACTAAGTTTTGAGGAAACATTGGTCGTGTTTGGCCACTTTTGAGACTTCGACGGGCTAGTCGAAGATGGAGCACCTAGGCGAAGCTGAGATCATGAGATCTCACTTATTTTGTGGGCTTGTGGACCCAACAAAGGGTTTACTAGGGTTCATGTAATGGGTTATGGGATGTTGGCCCATGGGTTTACCCATGTTTAGGCCTTTTTGTAAATGTACAAATAAGTAGTAGCTAAGAAATATAGATGGATATTGGCTTAGTGCATGACTAGTTGGCTTTGTGCAAAGAGTATGTTAAGGCTTGTGGAGCTATGTGCAAGTGTTTTTGTAAGTTGTGCTGTGCTACTAAGGAGTTGGCTCTATGCCTTGACCTGGTTTTGGGAAGGAGGATCTAGTGCGCAGCTCGCAGATCTCCTGCCCGTTGCAGAGTTGGGTTCTGTGGCTTTATGCACAGGAGCATATGAATGTAATAATATTGAAGACTAATAAAGAGGAAGAAGAAGTTGGTGGACGTAGCCCCACACTGGGGTGAACCACGCATATCCTGTGTCTTGATGTACTTTGTGCGATGTTGTTTATATGGTTATTTGCTTAGTGTTATTGTTATAATGAATGCATGTAATGTTGTAGCTTTTTGCTTAATGGTGTTAAAGCTAAATGAATGCTAGATCTGAGTTAATGCTATGTGCTAAGTGATTGAAAGTGCTTGATCTTGATTATTACTGTGCTAATCTGTAATAAGGGTTAATCTGCGATGTGAATGAGACTCATAATCTAATGCATATTTTTGGCTAAGTGCTCTTTTAAGTGTTGTAATCACAGATCTGTGTCCCAACTTGGTTGTAGACACTTGAGTCCTACAACCCCCCTTGCCTCTACCTTGGGTGAGACTTCATCTTCTTTGCAAGTGTTGCCTAAAGGGCCGATAGTTAGGGTTTTGTTGGTGCATTGTTGAAGCGTTGAACCCTGGGTCTTCCCCTGTGCCAACAACCAACATTGAATGTTGCACAAATGAGATGGTTGGAATTCCTCAATGAGTATGATTTTGATATAAATCATATCAAAGACAAATAAAATAAAGTGGCTAATGCACTCAATAGGAAAGTGCATGAGATGCATGCTATAACCATAAGTATGTGCATGTTTGATTTAAAAGACAAAATTTTGGGCGTTGTAAATTTAGATTAACATTATTTGCAAGTAAATGAAGCATTACAACAAGCCAATTTACAATAGAAATATAAATATTACATGCTCGAAGAGGATGGAATCCTCTTGTATATGAAGAAATTTTATGTTCCAAATTTTCACAAGTTGAGAATTTTAGTGTTGAAAGAAGTGCATAATGTACCATATGCAGGAAATCCAGGGTACCAAAAGACAGTTGCAATGTAATACCCCTGTTTCCCCCAGCTTGTAAATATAACTATAACCTGCTAAAACACTATGGGT
>ML819400.1:67127-79701 GCA_009831015.1 Picea engelmannii
GGCATTAGATTGTGAGAGGCTCCAGAATCAAGTAGGCAGTTATGCAATGTTTTGTCATGAATGTTTAGAGAGATATAAAAAGGAGGAAAACTTTCATCTCTATCTTCTACCATTTGTCCTAAACCAATAGTGGGCTTGTCATCATATATATTAAGAATATAAGTAGAGGAGGATATATATTTGGGATCTCGAGTCTTGAGGATGTCTTTCTTAAATGATTCATTTTTCATTAACTCAACCAAAAGGATGGGAATCTTGATTTTCTGTATCTCGGCTTCAAAATTGAAAGAAGAGGAAGTTTTATCAGAAATTTTTATCTCATTTGAAGGAGCTTTTAAAACACTCTGCTGATCATCAAGGCTCTGATTTTTTTGAACTTTTTGTTTGGCAGGGGCAACAGTCTTCTTAGGAGGAACTGGTATATCCACTTTTGAAGGAGTTTTCAAGGTAATCTACTGCTCATCAGGGGTTTGATTTTTTTGAACTTGTTGCTTAAAATGGGCATCGATTTTCTTAGGAGGAGCCGGTGCATTCTGCTGGGCAGTGTTGGTCTTATATATGAGATTGTATTTGTTCTTATCTTCCATTTGAAAAAGACTATTATCAACAGAATTTTCATTTACCTGTTCAATCATTAATGCCTCTTCATAATCATGATGTGTCAAATAAGATTTCCCTGCATCATCCCCAACATAGTGAATATTATCCTCTTCTTCTTCTTAAAAATCATCTTCATCTTCGTCCATCACAACATTTTGGAGAGGAACCTTTACCCTCTGATCTTCTGTGGGATTTCTCTTGGTGATCTGAACTTGTGGGTTGTTCCTCCTAAAGGTATTTGGATTCTGATTTGGATTTTTGTTAGGGTATTCATAGGATCCTTTTCCCTTGACAGGTTGTTTGTTTTCAATTTTTAGCTTGGACATTTTTGAAGTTAATGATTCTAACATCTTATCCAATTTATCTATTTTGGGATTTTGAATTGACGAGGAAGAGGCTGCTTCCTTATGAATTTTTCTATCAACATTTCCCTTTAACTTGTGAGCAACTAAGATATTTGATTCAACTTCAAGGGAAATATCTTGCATCAAGGAAAGTGTAGTAGACTTTCTCTCTCTTAGTAGTAAACAAAAATCAGAATCAAATGAATTTGAATAAGTGATTTGAGCAGAAATCTCTATAGGCTTGATTTCTATGGGTATTTTACCATACATTCTGTTGAATCTCTTGGTGAAATCAGATACAGATTCACCATTTTATTTCCTTAGATTTCCAAATTCTGTGATATAGTATAAAAAGTCTCTTCTATCTCCCTAGTGTTTCAAAAAATATCATCCAACTCTTCTATCCCAGCTATAGAACAAGAAGGAAGTTCTTTGAACCACTTCCTAGCATGACCATCTAAGATTTGGACAAAGACTCTAGTCCAGACATCAACATCTTCTATGTTTAGGTTCTCAACATAGCTATATAATGATTCTATATGTTCTTCTGCAGTTACATCTCCTTCTCCTGTAAATTTGGGCATATACTTCTGGTAATCACCAGTGGGCATGGCTGCAGGTGGATTTTGTAAAATGAGAGGTGCATATCTAGCATCTAGAATTTGTTGCATTTTGGTCAATGGAGAAGGTGTAACCATAATGAATATTGGTGAGAGAGGTGATGGACTTTTCTCAGACTCTTCGACACCGGGGGAATTAAAATGAAAAGGGGCAGAACTTTCTGATGGGAATGAAGTTTGATATGAGGCTATATAGAAATTTGCAAGTTGTTCAACCAAGTTTTCTTCTCCTTTGGCAGAGAGTTCATGAAGAATATGTTCGACAACAAGGAGGCTAGTGTGGATTTTTATATGGTCTTCTTCCTGTTGTGAGTGAAAGGATTCAAGGGATGAAGAACTGTGACTTATTTCTAAATCCTTGGATGATTCCTCAAACAAGTTAGAGCCTATTACTTCTTCTGTAATGACATTTTCCTCTTGGTAAGAAACAATTGGTTCTTCTACATAAACATTTCCAACAATCGATTCTTGTACAACTGTTACAGTTGATTTTTCACTGGCAATCTTAGAGGAAGAAGATTCAGTATTTTCAGCTATTGATTTATTAAAATGAGTAAGAGGATTACTTCCAATACCTGATTTTTCAGTCTAATCTTGAAATGATATTCCTCTTCTGAGAATTAGTTCTGGATTGGGTACTGGTGTGACAGGTGATTCTTGTGGATTCACCCTAGTATTGTTTTTCTTTGGATCCAGGATGAACTTGTGGAGTCGCCAGATAGATGATTACAACCAATGTAATGTCTAATCCTTGTCTATCATCAAGGATCAACTCTATGTCATCTCCCAGGAAAGCTGAAGCTTCAATCTCCTCTCCCTGACAATGACGCCAATTTGTTATCTCTCCAAAAAAATCTTTGAGGTTGTAGGGAAAAGATGCTTGGTAACTTAAAGTAAACTGTGTTTGTATTTATGTATATGTGGATCAATGGGATAACTCAACCTTAATGAACTGATATTAGGGTTATCAAAAATATATAATCAAATAAGATAGTGCTTTCAAAGATTAATGATCAGACAATAGCTTAAACTATGGGTGAAGAAGACAATACTTATAAACCAGATACACAATGATGGGTTTATTAAGTAATGTAAATAACTATTAATCAAGATATGAACTGACTAATGAGATGACCGTCATTTAGTAGTTAAGACAACTTGAATAAGAGTACAAGAAAGAAAGTAATGAATGAAGTCTGACATCAAAAGTGAAAGAAGACTATGATTTGTATTATATCTGAAAAACGTCTGTACAATGGTATAAGGCCTTTATGTCCAAAATCAAACCCTTACTCTATAAAATTGACATGATTTATAGCCTTTACAAGCAGATTCAGATGATGAGAAATCGGATCTAAAGAACTAATAATAGAAAAATTGTTTACAAAATCTTTAATCAAATATGGATCCAGTCCATTCTAGAACTTAATTTATCTTCAATCCATTAAGTCTTCGACAACTGCATGAAAATCCATGATCTGTAAAGCTATGCCAACTTACTTCGAGCTTTAGATCCTCAAAAATTATTTCCTGTGCTTTCAGTGGCTCCTTCGCTTTGAATTATGCCAATTAGCCACCGAAAGCCCTGATTTTTGGCGGCTAACTACGTGTTATTATGTCGATTATGCCGTCAAAAACCCTGGGTTTTCCAAAAAGACAAACACTCCAAAATAGTCTTCTCCTCGATTATTTGGGTTGATTTTCTTGCAAATTAACAATAGCCTATGCTAGAACATGCAAGTTTGGGTGTGCAACGATTTCAACTTTTAATCTTTTGATTTTTCTCTTTAAACGCTTGGCTAACCACCAAAGGTTGTTATAGTCCTTTATAATCCTCTTTTTCTTCTTCTTTTCCTTTATGTTATCAAGTGACAATCTTTCCAAGGCTGCAATGGTCTCTGCAAAATTCTTGGATAGAGTCTGGTATCTATCTTTTATCACCTTCTCTAGCACCTCCTGCTGTGTTATTTTCTCCTAGAGCTTCTTAATTTTCTTTGATTTGTTCTGCCTCTTTTTTCTACTAGATGTTTCACCTTTTTCAATATCTGTGAACATATCAATCTCTAGTGCTTCGTCCATGGAAAATTCTATACTTTCATCAACAGGGACTTCTTCTTTTTCAGGTTCTTCCTCTGAATCTGAGTATGGTAATTTTAGCAAATTTGTCTCCTTGGGTGTAGCCTGCTCTGTGTCTTCATCAAACTCCAGCTTCGTCTTTTCCCCTTTGGCTTTTGAGGTGGATGTTGGTTCTTCTGAGAGGTTAGGGGTGATGACTCTTCTTTTCTTTAGACTGCTTTGAGGGGTTGGTGGTTTTCTACCCGATTTTCTCTTGCCTTTATCAAGTTGAGTCTCTAACTCAAAACCTCCCCAAAACAGAAAGTGTTCCCATGTTTTTTCCCTCTTCCTCAATTCTTCCACAATAATCATTTTGATCAAGCCAAAATGAGACAAGGAATTCTAGATATGTTCAGGCTTAGTTTGGACCCTGTGACACATTTTGGTGAGATTTCTGTGAAAAAAGAATGGCAGGTTCAATGGTACTTTTCCTGTAAAGTGGTCCATTAGCTTGAAGTGGTAAAGCATGGCCGTATCATATCTTCCTTCTATAATTATGTATAATTGTATGGCTTTGAGAAGAGACTTACATTCTTTCTTCAAGTGAGAAGTGGTAATATCTCTCTTCCAAGTGATGCCTTGGAATTCTGGCTTTAGATAAGGTCTAAATTCTAGCTCCTTAGTGACTGTGGTCTTGAACCATTTCTTCCTTGTTCTTGGCATGCTTGTAGCAGAGGCTATGGCTACTTCATAGAATCACATTTCCAAATGGCCAACTGTGGCTTTGTCTCCATCATATGATTTTTCAAAGGCTTCTGTGATACCCTGGTGGTATCCTTCTTGTAACGTTTCAACATAAGCGAGACAACCTGCCTCTGAAAATAGCTGATGAATCTCTGGGTGAGATTGCAAATATGGTATGTTGTCTAACTCCTTCCTGAGGGGTAGGCCACCCCATTTTCTACTCGTCTGCACAAACACAAGTCAGTCAGTAAGACCAGAAACCAATATTTCTTACCAATAGGCAGGATCTTGTGGGTGAAAGTGAAAGACTTCTGTGCTATCAAATGGTGGAAGAGCTCCCTTTATCAACTTCCTTCATGTGCTGAATTTAAATCGAATGATGACTAAACATCTTCTGGAGTGATAAGACCTCGAAATCCTCACACAATCTGCATAACCGACTCGGAATGATTAAACACATAAATGGTGGCTGAGAAGGCAGGATAATTCCAAAAGCAACTTAAGTGGTGATTATGTCTTGATGACATGTGTCTTTCAATCCGGATTCAGGCTCACTTGATGCATTGTCTGGAAACCTGTTTGAACTTTCGGTGGTTCGTGCGCATTTTTGAAATGCCATTTTGCCGTTGGAAGTTTGAAATTTCGACAGCTCGTGACCGTTTTGAATTGCTATTTTGCCGCCAAAATCTTGAGCTTTCGGCGGCTCTGCTTAAGCTTTAAAATAGAGGTTAGTCGTTGAAAATGTATTTTGATTTTCTGAAGATAATAAATGACAAATCGTATTATTTTTGGGCTTTACAACTTCTTTTCTATACTTGGAGACCATAAACCACAAAAATAAAAAATAACACTTTGATTTGACTATGCTACCACCTAAAAATTAGAAAGAATGACAAGTTTATTTTTAGGAGATAACATAATCCATTTCTACATTCAAAATTAAATTTAAAAAACACAAAAATAATAATTTTATGCAAATTTATGTCACCTGATTCCAAAATAAACCATTTGATAAAATAATTAGAGAAAGTCGTCTTTTTTCTTCCAATTATCATATTACATCCAAAAATATTCATTATTCAGTAAACATTTGAGTATTCATTACATCGGTCTTTCAGGAATACGGGTAGCAATATGTGCTTTGTCTTTCAAGTTTTTAAATTTAAATATAAATGTATCTTTTAATCTTCTATTAATTATAATAGAAACTATTTATTATGCCCCAAAATGTTTAGTTTTGGGCACTGTGCCGCTTTCGACATGTTTTGGAAAGCCGCTGAGGTTAATCGAACTCGTGACATTACATATAGTAATTTCTATATCCATCACTCTGATACGGAGGACCAACCATAACCTCATGTTTTTTTATATAATATCTTTGTATATTTGAAATATCATTAAGATTTGATTTCATTGAAGTGCGAGTATTTATAATTTGTTTGTTTGTTTGTTTTTATTTATTTATATTTTTTTTTGGCAGAAAATTCACACTGATTATATTGATATATAATTTTTCATACAATACTGAAAGGATGTATCCAATACAAACTACTTTCCACTCTCAACAGTTCAATAAAAAAAACAGAAAATGTCTTCCAACAACCCCAATGATACACTCGAAGATGCTTAAAAACTCCTCACTCCAAAAGCCCGACTAATCACTATAATCCAAACTCTCCATCCCAATGCTTGATAATAAGTTTAGGTATTTTGAAGACAAGATTAAAAAATAGATAGAAAATAAAATATTATGGTTGGAGACTCAATTGCAAAAAATGGAGATTAGATTACAAGAAATGGAAAATCAAGGCCAAGAAAAGAAACAATCAACCCAAGAAGAAAAGGTCAATAGTACATAAAATCTTAATCTAAGGAGCAAAAATAAAGAGCTAGAAGAAAAAATTAACAATAAGATATATCCTCAGGGAAACCCTCAAGGGGGGAGAAAACCCTACAAACTTTCCTCAGTATAGATTTCTCCAACATGTACAACATCATACAATGCTCTTTCATGAAATTAAGACCAAAGAGACCCATCCACGAACCAAGAATAACCTCCTAGATAAGCACACACTACTCTCTTGTACTTATGTTCGATGAGGAATCTCAAAATGACTCAATATAACCTCTATTTATACTTTGAAACACCTAAACGACATGACTTATCAATAAAACCTTTCACAATTACACTTAGGAATAACTTCCAAAATTACATAAAATCTCAACACTCCCTCTTAATGAGGAAAGTATTCTATCCAGCTTAGACTCTAACACTATCATCATCCACACGAGCTCATGATCATTGACTGTTGGACACACAGATCCATACATGATAGGAAATCCATAGTGACTTCACAACATGCATCTGGGGTCGGTGGGTAGCTCTCTAATAGCTACAACATGTCTTCATGAGACTATCCAATTTCTCATAGAAAACTCAGATATCTTATGCATGGCATCAAGTACCCTGCGATAAAATTTGTACCTCATATCTTCAAGATGCATCTAGGGAAGGTGGATATCTCTCTAATAGCTACAACATGTCATCATGACATCCACTACCTTGCGATAACATCTGAAGCCATCACTCCCTCTGAAGAGGGACTACATCGAGCTTGTCCCTGAAGTACTCAAACTTTGTCCTTGACAACAACTTTGTCGGCACATCCACAAATTTCTCATCGATGGCAGCATATTGGATCCTCACTGCTCCCTTCTGCACCATATCCCTGATATAGTGATACCTGATTTCGATATGCTTCAACTTATCATGAAACACCGGGTTCTTTAACAACTTTATACAACTCTAGTTGTCGCACAAGATATAGGTCGCCTCCATCGCACTATTGAATAATCCAGTCAGCAATTTCTGAAGCCACACTACTTCATGACTTGTTGCAAATGCTTCCACATACTCTTCCTCAGTTGTACTGATTGCTACACATGTTTTCTTCTTACTAATCCATGAAATCATACTAAATCCCAAAGTGAAGCAACATCCTAATGTATTTTTCTGGTTTGCAACACTATCAGCCCAATTTGAATCTGAATATCCAAGTAGACTGATCTCACTATATGAAACATACTTGAGCACATAATCCATTGTACCTTTAAGGTAGCTCATCACATGTTTTACTGCAATCAGGTGAACACATCTAGGGTCGATCATGTACCGACTCAGGGTGTTCACAACAAAACACATAACTAGTCATGTATTTGTTAAATACATTAATGATCCAGTCATCTACTGGTATAGTGTAGCATCCAAACCCTATGAATTTTTATCATCCAATAAATTCATGTTTTATGCCATCAGTGTAGTCATGGGTTTACAATCCAACATCCCAAACCTATTCAGGATCTCCAGAACATATTTTCCCTGATTTAGGAACATCTCATTCTTCCTCTTCCATACCTCTAGACCCAAAAATTAGTGCATCAAACCTAGGTCTTTCATTTCGAACTCTACAACAAGTTTTCTCTTACACTTAGTGATGAGCTTCTCCACTTCTGTCAAGAATAGGTCATTCACATGTAATAGTAATATCATTGGTCCATCATCCTCAACCTTGAAGTAAAGTTTAGGATTTGCACTGATCTTGGTAAATCCCAAGCTCATCAGAAAGCCATCAATTTGACCATACCATGCTCTTGGTGTCTGCTTCAATCCATATAATGTCTTCTTTAACCTACATAGATGTGTCTCCTTGTCATGTGTCTCGAATCCTTGTGGTTGTTCCACATAAACCTCTTCCTTTATTACCCCATTCAAAAAATGTCATCTTCACGTCCATCTGATAAACCTTCCATTTCATCACAGTAACTATTGAAAGAACAAACCTTATTGAAGTATATCTTGCCACATGAGAAAAAGTCTCCTCGTAGTCAATTCCTTTTTTTTTCTAGCCTTGTATTTCTTGCTACAAATCTAGCCTTGTATTTTTCAATGCTTCCATCTGCAACATGCTTCGTCTTGAATATCCACTTGGATCTCACATATGATTTTTCCTTGGTTCTAGGAACAACATCCAAAACATCAATCTTCACTATTGACTGGTATTCCTCGACAATGGAATCCTTCCATTCTTTCTTTCTTGCAACTTCTTCATAGTTGGTAGGCTCTGCATCAATGATATCACAAAATAATTCCACATAGCTGGGATACAGTTTTGGTTTCTTGAATTTCATAGATGAGAGATCCTAGGCACCATATATCTATGCATTTATAATGGCCTCTTGTGCCCAAGATGGTCTTCTAATTGGTGTAGGCTTCTCCCCAGGCCTCTGTGGTTTTGCCATATCTTGATCCTCGGGAATGGATTTCTCTACTTCCACTTCTCTTGTCTCCACGGATCTAGGAACTCCATTCTCTTTGTCATGATATTCCTCTACACGACCATGCTTTGAATTGTGAAAAGATAAATCCTCATCAAAGGTGACATCCTTGCTAATCTCTATGAGCCAGGTGGATATTGGTGGCCACCCACCTATTCCAACTGGCTCCTCTTGTCCATTTTTAGTTCAACATGTTCTTTTGTACTTCTTTGTAATTGTGGGTTCTACACTTCTGGGGTTGTATGAAGCCCTACCCATATTCCAGGTGGATACTGGTGGCCTCTCACCTAATCCAAATGGATTATTTTGTATGTTTTCATGTCAACACATCTTTCTATAATTCCAAGGCCATTTTGGAGCCCTAAATAATGTTTTTTTGGCTCACTGTTCGATAACACAGGTATTCCAACAGAGGACGAACACCTTCAGTAACCACTCACACAACCATATCAAATATCAACACACCAATGTTTTGACATGGTAAAACCCCTACGGGGAAACATCCACGAGCCTAACCAATGCGACCACTTGGAGCAGTTTATTAATGAAAAAGAAAAAGATTACAAAGAGATTTTACAAGAGATTTTCTCACAATCGATCATCGAAAAATGACCCTCCATTCTCTTTAAATAGAGATCATGGACCAATCGGGTGTTAAGCCACAGACCAATGGCTGTTAAGATCGAGGAGAATATGAACCGTCAGATCACTCTATGTCGGGAACATATCATGACCGTCGGATTTCCTAACTACAAATGCATACTAATGAATACTAAAGAAACACACTAAGAAACACACTTTTACCTAACGACACATTAGACCAAGTAGATCTTAACTAACTCATAAGTGTCTAAATATCCTAACATCCCCCCTTAAGAACAACTTAGGATAGGATTGAAGGATTTCCAATAGTGACACAATAGGAGAAGGAAGGAGGCATTAGAGCCTATCCCCCATTAACGAAAACTTCATGAACTCCTAACATAGATCGAAGTTTAGAAAAATTTGCTTTTGTAAGAGAGTTTGTGAAAATGTCTGCAACTTGATCTTCTGTAGGGCAAAAGAGCACTTCAATAACTTGATCATGAATGAGATTTTTGATGAAGTGCATGTGTATCTCGATGTGCTTGTTGTGATGATGTTGAATTGGGTATTTAACAAGCTTGATGGCACTCTGATTGCTACACCAAAGGCTAGTTGGATGTTGTTGCTGGAATCCAAACTTTGAAAGGATCTGTCGAAGCCACAAGGATTTCTGACTTGCATTTACCGCTTCTCGGTACTCTACTTTTTCTGAAGAAAGTGAAATAGCCTATTGTTTCTTACAGACCCAAGTGACAGGTCCTGATTCAAGGCTGAAAACATAACCTGTAGTAGACTTCTGATCATTAGGGTCGTCAGCCCAATCTGAATCATTGAAACCAACCAATAAAGGAGACCCCCTTGAAATGTAATGTATCCTGAACTAAATTGTACCATAGACATAGAGAAGTATCCTTTTAGTTGCTTTCCAATGGATTTCATGGGGTGTTTTCATATACTGGGCAACAAGACCAATAACAAAGAAAATATCAGGATAGGCATGAGTCAAGTATAAGAGGCTACCAACTAAATGGTGGTACATGGTGGCATCAACTTCGGGAGAAGTACATGTGGCAGCAAGCTTGAATCCAGACTGGAAGGGAGAAGGGTCTGGTTTACAATTTTCCATGTGAAAGTGACGAAGAAGGTCACAAGAATGCTTAGACCGGGAAAGAAAAATTCCTTCATTTGTTTGCAAAACTTGGAGGCCAAGGAAATAGTGCAAAAATCCTAAGTCAGTCATTTCAAATGTCTTCTTAAGGATGGTTTTCACATGGTTTAAAAGTTTTGAGTCACTACCAATAAGGATAAGGTCATCAACATAAAAGACAAGGATTATGAGATGGATTCCTACTTTCTTGGTATAGACATTAGGATCAGAATGGCATCTAGAGAATCTGGTGTCAATAAGAAAGCTGTTCATTTTGGCATACCAAGCTCAGGGAGAATTCTTAAGACCATAAAGAGATTTATTAATCGACAAACAAGGCTAGAGTCATTTTGAACATATCCAAGAGGTTTTTAAATGTAGATTTATTCTTGAAAATATCCACGCAAGAAGACATATTTAACATCCATCTGATGGACCTCCCATTTATGTGAGGTAGCAAGGGCAAGAACAAGGAAAATGGAATTCATTTTGGCTACAGGGGAAAAGGTTTCATTATCGTCAATTCCTTCAACCTGGGAAAATCCTTTGGGAACTAATCAAGCCTTGTGTCTTTCAACACTTACATATGATGCATACTTAGTTCTATCAACCCATTTACATTTGACAAGTTTTCTTCCTTTTGGAAGAGGTACAAGATCCCAAGTATCATTTTCCATTAAAGAAAGATACTCTTCATTCATTGTTGTATCCCAATTTGGATGACTTGAAGATTTTGAAAATGTATCTAGATCATGAGTCTCTGAGACTTGAGCCAAAAGAGAAGAGGATCCCTAGAACTGTGAACGTGTTCGACGCTGATCTGAAGGATCACTGGCAAGACCACCAACTACTTCTCATGTTGAATGGGCCCATCTTGGAAGCGGTGGAACTGGTGCTGGTTCAGGTTCAAAGGAATCATTTAGAGGAAGGTGAGCAGGCAGAGGTGGATTTTCATCCTCATTGTAATCATCTGAAGAAGAAACCAGAATAGGAAGATAAGAAGGCACCAACGCTGAAGATGGCTCGCAGGCTGAAGAAGGCACAATCGCCGAATTAGGCTCACAGACCAAGATATTTTCATCAAATTTAACATCTCTTCTAATAATAATTTCATTAAAATGTGGTTGAAGAATTCTATAACCTTTGACATCTTCATAATAACCAACAAATATACACTTCTCACTTTTAGGCTGTAAAGCTTTCCTTTTCTCATCAGGAATGTCAGCCCATGCTATGCTGCCAAATATGTGAAAGTGACTTACATCTGGTTTAATTTTAGTCCAAGCTTATTCCAGTGTTATATTTTTAAGAGCCTTTGTGGGAGTTCAATTTACTATGTAATTTGAACAATTGATTGTTTCTACCCAATAATTTAGACTTAATCCCTTAGATTGGATCATACAATTAGCCATTTCTTTTAGTGTGTGGTTCTTTCTCTCAACAACACCATTTTGTTCTGGTGTATATGGAACAATGTGTTGCATTTGGATGCCCTGTGTAGTGCAGTAACTTGTAAAATGATTTTTCACATATTTGCCTCCATTATCTATTCTTGACCTTTGAATTTGATGTCCAAATTGTTTTTCTACAAGGGCCTTGTAGGCCAAAAAATTCACTCTTAAGTTTTAATAAGTAAACCCAAGTACCTTTGGAAAAGTCATCAATGAAAGTTAAGAAATACTTGCTCCTAGAAAAAGAAGGAGTAGAATGTGGACCACAAAAATCACTATGAACAAGTTGAAAAGGGCTAGAGGTGTGCCAAGATGCACATTTGTCAAAACTGTCTCGATGATGTTTGTCGAGAACACAACCGACACAAACACCATCTCTGCATGAAATAGGAGGAAGACCAGTCACCATCCGTTGATTACATAGTTGTTGCAATGAGTGATAGTTTAGATGACCAAACTGCTCATGCCAAAGTTTGCTCAAGTCATCGCTATGAGCAACAAAAACTGATGAAAAAGATGATGACCCAGAGTTGTCAAAATTGTACAACCTGATAATATCATCAACAATTCTAGTTGCAAGAACATGCTTAGGATATTTTAGATCCTTGATTACAACTTGGTGAGGTGAAAACTCTATGGTTTTACCTTCACCTGAATGAGTGATTTGATATACTGATAGAAGGTTACAAGAAA
>ML819400.1:79801-92177 GCA_009831015.1 Picea engelmannii
TTGGATGTTTGTTATCAAGATCATGGATGAAGAGGTTAGGAGGAACTCTTCAAATGGATCTCTCATATGCTACTATCCTTGTGTTTGGAGGAGTAAACAAAAGACTATACAGAGAGTCATAGCTTGCCTACATCATCAGTGATGAACAAAATCCATCCAATCATCCTATTTACTCATTTGACACAGGTATGGGATCTTGCATATTACAAACTGATGATTCATTATCGGATTCATTGTTGCTTAAGAAGCCTGCAGTTCAGTCCACAGAAGTAGCAGAAGATGACCTTTGGACCATGTTCTTTGATGGCACTTGTACTAGAGAATCAGTAGGAGCAGGGGTACTATTCATTTATCCTTCAAAAGAAACTACTCACTTTTCCTTTAAACTTGATTTTAAAGTGACCAACAACATAGAAGAGTATGAGGCACTACTCCTAGGATTAAATGCAGCCAAAGAGATGAAGATTTAGAGATTACAGGTATTTGGAGATGCAGACTTAATAATTCACCAGGTAAACAAATCCTTCCAGGCCAAACATGTTAGGATGAAAGCCTATATAGATAAAGTGTTGAAAATTATTGTTGGCTTTACAGACTTCAAGATTTCATATGTACCTAGAGCTATGAATGAATTGGTTGATTCATTAGTTGTATCAGCCTGTGATTTTATACCTCCTTTTCCTCCTAAATTGAATTATGAAATCCAAGTGAAGTATAGGCCTTCTCTTCTTGATAATGTGAAGCTTTGGAAAGTCTTTGAAGATGATGTAGAGTTGACTATATTTCTTGGAGTGATTGATGAATTTGCAGATTTACAAATTGATTTGGAAAATGAACATGATGAAACAACAGAGGAGCCTAAGTTCATAAGTAATATTGGAGCACATGAAATTGTTCAATTGTCTACCAACAGAATTCCTAAAGGTTTGGTCCCTTTAGAAAAAAAATTCGATCACAATGATGTTTCTATCAAGTTAGAAAATAAAGAAGAAGAATCAGATGTTTCTCAGTTCAATATAGCAAGTGAACAGAATCCTAAGTTTGTGAATTTGGCATCTCATCTAACTGATAAACAAAAGGGTGATTATGGTGAATTTTTAAAAGATTTTGCTGATATCTTTGCATGGAAGTATGAAGATTTGAAAACATACAATACAAAGATCATACAACATAAAATTCCCTTGAACAAAGACACAAAACCATTCCGGCAGAAACTCGGATCTTTCAGTCCCATGTTGTTGCCCATTATGAAGAAGGAAATCAAAAAAATGTTGGATGCCAAAATCAGCATCCCTCTTAGATACTCTGACCAGATTGCCAACCTTGTCCTTGTTAGAAATAAAAATGGCGAGATTAGACTTTGTGTAGACTTCAGGAATTTGAACAAATGCTCTAGAAAAGATAATTACCCATTGCCTAAAATGGAAAATATTCTGCAAAAGGTTTCTGGAGCTAGTGTCATGTCATTCATTGATGGATTCTTGGGGTATAACCAAATTGAAGTCCATCCAGAGGATAGAGAAAAAACAACATTTACTACACCATGGGGTACATTTGTGTACCAAAAAATTCCTTTCGGACTGATGAATGCAGGAGAAAAATTCCAGAGGGAAATGGATATTGCGTTTGTGGGGGAAAAAGACAAATTTGTTTTGATTTATCTTAATGATATTACAGTTTTTTCATACAGCCATGAAGATCACTTGCAACATCTAGGGAAAACTTTCTTGAAATGTAGAAAGTATGGAATTTCTCTAAACCCCAAGAAATATCACTTTGCACTCAAAGAAGGTAAGTTTCTCTGGCATATTGTTTCTGCAGATGGAGTAAAGATCAATCCAGAAAGAGTAGAGGAAATCCAGAAATTGTATCTCCCAAGATCCAAGAAAGATATCCAATCTTTCCTTGGAACCATAAATTTCATCAGGAAGTTTATTGCAAAATTTGCAGAACTTACCAAATATATCACATGCATGTTAAGAAAGGATTCTGAAGTAAAGTGGACAAAGAAAGCCATACATTCTTTTGAATCTATCAAAAAAAATATTATGACAACCACTGTCTTAATTAGCCCCAATTTTGATAAAGATTTTTATATTTTTTCATTTTCTTCTAATGATACCATTGCAGCAGTGTTGTTACACAAGAATGAAGATTGGCACAAGCAACCAGTAGCTTTTTACAACAAAGTTTTGAGGGATGCTAAAATTAAGTATGACCCAATGGAAAAACAAGCATATGCACTCATCAAGTCACTGAAAGATTTCAAGATATACATTCTTCAAGCCAAGGTAATAGCTTATGTACCTTCGAGTTCTGTTAAAGATGTGCTTATACAACCGGATATAGATGGCAAAAGGAGTAAGTGGATAGAAAAGTTAATTGAATTTGATATTGAGATCAAGCCAGTAAATCTTGTGAAGGGTCAAGGACTTGCCAACTCTTTGCAGAAGACAATTGTAAGATGCTTGAGATAAATCTTGTGGGCATAAATGTAGAGAACATTCAAATTACAACAGACAAAGTTAGTGATAATTTGCAGGTTTCCTCTTACTTAGATGACTGTGAGTGGTACAGTCATGTTATTTATTTTCTGCAGAAATTATCAGCTCCAGCAGATTTGACAAAAACTTAGGTGAGAGCTTTAAAACTCAAAGCTATTAAATTAGGTATAGCTGATAAGATGTTGTTTTGTAAAGATCCATCAGGGATACTATTGAGGTGTGTAAACAAAGAGGAATCGGTCAAAATCATGACAGAGTTTCATAACAGTGAATGTGGAGGACATCACTATTGGAAGACTACTGCAAATAAGATTTTGAAGGCTGGATACTATTGGCCTTTCTTATTTTCTTATGTGCATACTTTTGTAAAAACATGTGACAAATGCCAAAGATTTGCAGGTAAACATCAATTAAAATCTCTTCCCCTTAAAAAAGTTGTTTCCACAGGACCTTTTCAACAGTGGGGCTTAGATTTCATAAGGGAAATTCATCCACCATCCAGTAATCAGCATAGATGGATCCTTGTTGCTACTGATTACTTTACTAAATGGATTGAGTCTATTCCTACGAGGAATGCCAATCATACTGTTATCATTAATTTTTTACAGGATCATATATTTTCAAGATTTGGATGTCCCAAGAGGTTAGTGATTGATAATGTTGTTGCTTTCAATGAAAAAACCTTAGTCAAACTATGTGAGGAAATGGGAATTCAGTTGGTACACTCCACTTCTTATTATCCACAGGGAAATGGTTTGGTTGAGTCATCAAACAAAAGTTTGGTAAGGATAATTAAAAAGTTACTTGAATAGAATACAAAGGCATGGGATTCAAAATTGAAGTTTTCTTTGTGGGTTGATAGAGTGACTAATAAAAAATCAATTGGTACATCTCCTTTTAAGTTGGTTTATGGCACAGAAGTTGTATTTCCTATCCAACTTTCATTGCCAGTTGCCAAATTCCTTCGAGAAACAAAATCTGAACCAAATGATCTTACTAGAAGGATTTTAAATTTGGTTGATTTGCGGAAAAACAGAGAACAATTATTGGAGAAAACAAAAGTTCATCAGAGGAGGATGAAAGAAATTTTTGACAGAAAGGTTAAGGTGGACAATTTCAAAGCAGGAGATCTGGTTATGAAATGGGATGCAGGAAGGCAAGAAAAGGAAAAACATGGCAAGTTTGATGCTCTCTAGACAGGGCCTTTTGTCATATCGACAGTACAAAAGAACAATACCTTTGTTCTCCAAAGCCTATCAAGTGAAGAAGTTTCATGTGGCCCATTTAATGGGTAGTTTCTCAAAATTTATTTTTCATAAGGCTTTCTTAAGCCTTGAACTATTTTTGTAAATATTTTGTTTTAAGTTTTTATTTTTCAGTTTGTGTGCCAAATAACTCCATGCCCAATGGAATACTGAGTCAAGTTAGTTCTGATTTAGGTGATAGGAAGGATACTGAGTCAATAAAGGTTCTTGAAACCTCACAGGGAGGATTTCATCCCCAATAGGAGCCAGTTGTTATCTCCTAAAAATAAACTTGTCATTCTTTCTATTTTTTAGGTGGTAGCATAGTCAAATCAAAATGTTATTTTTTATTTTTGTGGTCTATGGTCTCCAAGTATAGAAAAGAAGTTGTAAAGCCCAAATATAATTCGATTTGTCATTTATTATCTTCAGAAAATCAAAAGACCTTTTCGGAGGCTAGCCTCTGTTCTAAAGCTTAAGCAAAGTCGTCGAAAGCTCAAGCTTTCAACGGCAAAATAGCATTTCAAAATGGTCACAAGCCGTCGAAAGTTCAAACTTCCGGCGGCAAAATGGCATTTCAAAAATGCACACGAGCCGCCGAAAATTCAAAAAGGTTTCCAGACAGTGCATCAAGCGAGCCTGAATCCGGATTGAAATACACATGTCATCAAGACATAATCACCACTTAAGTGGATTTTGGCATTATCCCGCCTTCTCAGCCACCATTTATGTGTTTAATCATTTTGAGTCGGTTATGCAAATCGTGTGAGGGTTTCGAGGTCTTATCACTCTAGAATATGTCCATACATCATTCGATTTCAATTCAGAACATGAAGGAAGTTGATAAAGGGTGCTCTTCCACCATTTGATAGCACATAAGTATTTCACTTTCGCCCACAAGCTCCTACCTATTGGTAAGAAATATTGGTTTCTGGTCTTACAAACTGACTTATGTTTGTGCAGATGGGTAGAAAATGGGGTGGCCTACCCCTCAAGAAGGAGTTAGATAGCATACAGTATTTGCAATCTCACCCAGAGATTCATCAGTTATTTTCAGAGGCAGGTTGTCTCGCTTATGTTGAAAAGTTACAGGAAGGATACCACCAGGGTATCACAGAAGCCTTTGCAAAATCATATGATGGAGACAAAGCCATAGTTGGCCATTTGGAAATGCGAGTCGATGAGGCAGCCATAGCCTCTGCTACAGGCATGCCAAGAACAGGACAGAAATGGTTCAAGACCACAGTCACTAAGGAGCTGGAATTTAGACCTTATTTAAAGCCAGAATTCCAAGGCATCACTTGGAAAAGAGATATTCCCACTTCTCACTTGAAGAAATAATGGCAGGCTCTTCTCAAAGCCATACAATTATACATAATTGTAGAAGGAAGATATGACAGGGCCATGTTTTACCACTTCAAGCAAATGGACCACTTTACAAGAAAAGTCTCATTGAACCTGCCATTCTTTTTTCACAGAAATATCACCAAAATGTGCCACAAGGTCCAAACTAAGCCTGAACAGATCCAAAATTCCTTGTCTCATTTTGGCTTGATCAAAATGATTATTGTGGAAGAATTGAGGAAGAGGGAAAAAACATGGGAACACTTTCTATTTTGGGGAGGTTTCGAGTTAGAGACTCAACTTGATAAAGGCAAGAAAAAATCGGGCAGAAAACCACCAACCCCTTAAAGAAGTCTAAAGAAAAGAAGAGCCATCACCCCTGACCTCTCAGAAGAATCAGCATCCGCCTCAAAATCCAAAGGGGCAAAGAAGAAGCTGGAGTTTGATGAAGACACAGAACAGGCTGCACCCAAGGAGACAAATTTTCTAAAATTACCATACTCAGATTCAGAGAAAGAACCTGAAAAGGAGGAAGTCCCTGTTGATGAAAGTTTAGAATTTTCCATGGAGGAAGCACCAGAGATTGAGATGTTCACAAATCTTGAAAAAGGTGAAACATCTAGTAGAAAAATGAAGCAGAACAAATAAAAAAAAATTAAGAAGCTCCAGGAGAAAATAGCACAGCAGGAGGTGCTAGAGAGGGTGATAAAAGATAGATACGAGACTCTATCCAAGAATTTTGCAAAGACCATTGCAGCCTTGGAAAGATTGGCACTTGAAAACATAAAGGAAAAGAAGAAGAAAAAGAGGATTATAAAAGACTATAACAACCTATGGTGGTTAGCCAAGCATTTGAAGAGAAAAATCAAAAGATTAAAAGCTGAAATCGTTGCACACCCAGACTTGCATGTTCTAGCACAAGTTGTTGTTAATTTGCAAGAAAATCAACCCAAATAATCGAGGAGAAGACTCTTTTTGGAGTGTTCATCTTTTTGGCAAACCCAAGGTTTTCGACGACATAATCAACATAATAACAAGCAATTAGCTGCCGAAAATTAGGGCTTTCAATGGCTAACTGGCGTAATTCAAAGTGAGGGAGTCGTCGAAAGCACAGGAAATGATTTTTGAGGATCTAAAGCTCGAAGTAAGTCGACCTAGCTTTACACATCAGGGATTTGCATGCAACTGTCAAAGACTTAATGGATTGAAGATAAATCGAGTTCTATAATGGACTAGATCCATATTTGATGAAAGATTTTGTAAACAGATTTTCTATTATTAGTTCTTCAGATCCAATTTCTCAGGATCTAAAACTGCTTGTAAAGGCTATAAAGCCTGTCGATTTTATAGAGTAAGGGTTCGATTTTGGATAGAAATGACTTATACCATTGTATAGACTTTTTTTAGATATAATACAAATCATAGTCTTCTTTCACTTTTGATGTCAGACTTCATTCATTACTTTCTTTCCTGTACTCTTGTTCAAGTTGTCTTAGCTGCTAAATGATTGTCATCTCATTAGTCAGTTCATATCTTGATTAACAATTATTTACATTGCTTAATAAACCCATCATTGTGTATCTGGTTTATAAGTATTGTCTTCTTCACCCACAGTTTAAGCTATTCTCTGATCATTAATCTTTGAAAGCACTATATTATTTGATTATATGTTGTTGATGACCCTGATATCAGTTCATTAAGATTGAGTTATCCCGTTGATCCACATATACATAAATACAAACACAGTTTACTTTAAGTTACCAAGCATCTTTTCCCTACAACCTCAAAGAGTTTCTTGGAGAGATAACAGAATCAGTATGTTGAAAAAATACTGAGACACTTGGATTATACAGAAATAATTATTCAAATCTATGAATCTAACAATTTGTTGCTGAATTTTGAACAAATATCCTAGAAAAAAAATAGACAAAAAACATTCATTTAGTAGAACATTTAGACTACATCTGAAAACATGGCTTTATTTAATGGTGAGAGGAGACGATCATTTCCTATAAACAGTGGTCTCCAGATGAAGATATAATGATGTAAATTCTCTTGGTAGGTAATCTTAACCAGATTTCATGATGTAAAATTTTCATTCTGATTTTACAGAATTAACCGGATTGAAAAATATACAGATCCAATAATTTGTTACCAGATTTTGAACAAATATCCTCTCAAAATATCACCAAGAAAAAAATAAAAAACATACAAGTAGGGAAAAAAATAATGGTGAAAGAAAACAATTATTTATAGTGGTCTCGAGGATATGAGATGAGGATATCATCATGTGAATTATTTTGGTTGATAATATTAATAAAGGAATTAACCAATGTTTCCCTCACTTATAGTCACTTTCGGGCTTGAATGGAAACCCTAACAGAATTATAATTATAGTCGGCAATACCACAGCATCGTCTATCTGAAGCTCTTTCTTAGTATGGACATTTCATGTTGGCAACTCTTCTGACTCAACTTATAGCTCTTGGGTAATATTAACCCATGTTGCCTGCACTTACAGTTACTTCTGGGCTCGAATGGAAACCCTAACAGAATTATAATTACAGTCGGAAATACCACCGCATCGTTTATCTGAAGCTCTTTCTCAGTATGGGCATTTCATGTCTTTGGCAACTTTTCTGACTCAAAACGACGCCCACACTTAACAGATGTGCAGCTGCCTTATTTTTATTACACTTTTGCTAGAAGAGCATACCCCCAATCTTACATGTACCCTCGCTTCTGTTACAGAGGGTGAAGATCTTACCTGAAAAACAAAACAAAGAACAACCACATATTTAATTCACACACACACAGATATATATATATATATATATATATATATATATATATATATATTGTTGGACAACTGAGAGGGAGGGAAAGGGGGGGTGAATCAGTTGTTACCGTGCTTAAACAATTATGCTTATTTTAAACTCTTTACATAGCATTCAATGAAAATCACAATAATGCAGAGAGGTAAGCAATAGAACATTCAACATCAGTCACACATATGAAATATACAGAGACAGATATTTCCTGAGGAAACCCATAAAGGGTAAAAACCTCTTCTTCTTGGTATGATAAGTAATCTTTAAATTCTGTACATTATCATACATATGAGCTCCAACTCATTGTGAGGCTAAAACCTTTGTTTTGCAAGTTGCAACTTGCTGAGAGCACCAACTCTCTATTTTTGCTAGCACCTATTAGAAGGAAGCACCAACTCCCTGGTTTCTCTAACACCCACTAAAAGTAAGCACCAACTCCTTGGTTTCTCTAGCACCCACTAGAAGGAAGCACCAACTCCCTAGTTTCTCTATCACCCACTATAAGGAAGCAACAACTCCCTAAGTGTTCCAGCACCAACTGGATGGAAGCACCAACTTTCTGTCACACAAGGACCAACCTGTATAATAGAGAACAACAGTTCTCCCTTGCACCACCCTGCCACCCTGGCTTTTCTGGCTGCAACCAGATGGAAGCTACTACTCCCTGTGTTCAAGCACCCACTTGAACCTCTGAGGACAACAGTCCTCCCTAGCACCTCCCAACCACCTTGATTATAAATATTTTCTACTGAAACTTATTACAATGATTCAATAGTTTTCATTGGCTTACCAGGCTTATTACTATTCTGCTATGCTGCTCTGCTCTCCTGTATCAGTGTCTCTCTGCCTGCATCTTCTTGCACTTTCTGATCTTCTACTTTTCTCTACAAGTGAACCTCAACCTTCTTTTACTGTCTCATTTATGCATCTTTGTTCTTTGCTTCTATTGTTCTTTATCCTCTACGTCTTATTTTGATTCTATGAATTACGCCTCTTCTGTGTATTTCAGCTCCTGTCCACAACATGCTATTTATTCTTTGTTCTACATATTTATACTATATATGCACCTTATTCGTCCTCCATGCACATTGCCTCTGCATGCTCTTCACCATGCCACGGTTCTGCTCATCGGGTTTTTCACTACCACTCCACTTTTTCTCTGCTTCGCTCAATCAAGCATCAAAAAGAAAAAAAAAATGCATCTCGCTTCTGTCTATGCCTCATCTGTTACTCATCTATGAGTTTTATCTCACACTACGCATACTCTTGGTCTCACACTATGCATACTGTAATTTTCCCTTTCTTATAGTTCAACTCATTTTTCATTCAGAACAGCCAACCTTCCATAGTCATTGCATCTCCATTTTATCTTATACCACCTATTCAGTTACACCTTGAATCTCCAAGAAAACGCATCAACAACTGAATCGACAACCATCCAAGAATCATGATTCATTTGTACTAACTAAATCATAAGTGATCGATTACCTGTGAGGTGAAACAGTAACCCTTCAATCAAGTTTCCAATTAACCAACACCATTGGATTAAATCTGCAGGATTTCGCATTTATCTCATATGCCCACTAGTTGTGACCGAGTGCTAATCAGAATTTGAATTTTATGATTTTGCATCTCGACATTCCTGTGATGAAGGGTCTCTACACTCCAAATCACAATAGGCTAAACTCCAATATGGAGCTTAACACCGCTAGCTTCTTCCTCTCACGTGACCACCAACGGTGACCACAAGCTGCGCCAAAAGGTGCTTTGTATTTCGCAAACTTATGAACTTTATCAAGCCTGATCAATGGTCGAGATCTCCAATGATCTGACGGTCTAGTTCTCATCATGATCTTGCATATTGCAATTCCTGTGATGAAGGATCTCAATACTCCAAGTCATGATCGTCGAGACTCCGAGATGGAGCTTAAGACCGCTATCTTCTTCCTCCATCTTCCGTAGATGTAACCACTGGCTTTGACCACAGCCTTATTCGAAAACACATTTCGCACTTTTGCATCTTGGGTATTCTGTGATGATTCCTCTCGATTCTCCATGTCACGAACTCTGAAATAGAGCTTGGCTTCTCTAGCTCTGCTCTCCAGCTCTCGACAATGTGACCACGAGATATGACCACTCACCAATCAAACGAGCACTTCACTCCTTTGACTTTCCAGTCAGTGAAACAATGATCTTTTTCCATGTGTCCTATGGAACCAACGGTCTAGATATTATCGCGATTTCACCACATGTCCTTCTTGAATCAACGATACATATTTCTCCTCGATCCGACGGCTCAGATCATTTCACCATTTCACATTTTGCGAGTTGGAATGATGGATCACCTCGTGCCTTTGACTTTTCAGTCAGTAAAATTATCTTTTGACATGTGTCCTCTAGATCCAACGGTCCACGACTATCCTCGATGGACGGCCAGGATTCCTTCACAGTTTTGGAGAGTTGGATGACTCTTGGTCTTATCCGCCTTGCAGCTTCACCATATCTAATGGTTGTTGGTCCTTCGTAATTACTCCAGATCTAACGGTCCAAATCTTATCGCGATTTCGCATATTGCGAGTTGGAAGGTTAGAGAACTTCCTTCCTTTGACCTTTCAGTTAGTGAAATGATGATCTGTAACCACGTTTCCTACCCGAATATGGACGGTCCTCCTTCTTTCGAGATTTTGTAAGCCCGCTTCACCTTGCACTTTAAAGAACGTCTGGGTTCTCCTGGATCCAACAACGGTCGGACCCCACGCTCGAATATAATGCCCGAGATCTATCCTCCATCTGCGCACTCGACCTATCTGAATTCATATCTAACGGTCATCGAGAATTCTCAATGGGATCCAATGATCACTGTCACTTCTCCTCCCAAGATTACACATCCTCTTGACTTGGAATAATTTCTAAGTGTCAAAGACCTCAACCTTTGATTCGTCTAAGAACCTGAGTATGCTATCTCTCTTGAGCTTTGGCAATGAGTTAACCTCATCCTTGGTGCACACCTATGCACTACGTGCAACTTTGAGCTAATCCTCCTGAGCTTACATTGTTCCTGTTTTTCCATTGCTGCACACTCTGATCTTGCCATCAATGACAAGCACACTCTGCATGTAAACATGCCAACAATATCCCCATTTGGCATTGATGGCAACCCTGAATGACTGCGCTAATCTGTTTGGGCCTCCAACTGTAGAATCTAGTCTGGACCACTCCTTTTCTCCCCCTTTGACATCAATGTCAAAGAAAACATGCTCCTCCTGAGTTGTTGCAGTATTTTTAGGAGGTATCAGATATTAAACCAACACAAACTCCCCCTGACAGGATGGACTCTCTTATTTGAGGCCTACGGAATATTTGTATCTAAACCAGAGTCTTCTCCTTTTGATTCTTGGACCTGTTCATCTTCATCTTCAACTGTGTCCTCTTTAGCAAACTCAATATTGCTCACCTCTCTTACTAGGACTCCTTCATCAACCTTTTCTTGTCATAACTGGATGACTCCCCCTATCACTGTTCTCTCTCTGCTTCAGATATTTATCTTCCTATGTTTCTAAAAATATTATCTTTCCCTGACAAGGTCTTTCCTCTTGTTATCTCTACAGAATGTCATGTATATAATTTTGTACATCAGAATGTTGTTGCTGCGAATGTCGTTGTCCTGCTTGAACATTGTGAAATTGTAGCTTGTACTTTTTAAATAACCCTTGGATCTCCCCATTGATTCTCATCGATCTCTATTACTACAATTTCATTTTTCTTCCATGATGCATACAATCCAAGGATTTTATGACCATATTCAATCACAAGAAAAAACCATTGCAACCACTCTCATACTTGCTTTTCTTTTTCACAGACGAAGGACCTGTATCAGGTTTCTTAGGAGTACTGATTTCTTCCTTATTGTTTCCAATACCAGATTTGTCATTTGGTGATATCTGACTATCCAAGAGCTTATCCAAGGTCATGGAGTCATTTAAGAACTTTCTTTGGGTGTTTGACTTCTCAACCTTCAAAACTTCAGCTTCCATCTTATGACATGATTCTTCTTCTACTTCTTCCATAGGATAGATGCTAACTGAACACTCTTTTATTGTATCTGTGTCTTCTTCTTTACTTGCAGGGGAGGATTCAATATCAAAATCATTAATTGTCTGTATGCCTTTATTCACCACTTGTCATGAGTTTACATTTATATTACACTCTTTGGACGTGAACACCTCTTCACTGCCTCTGTCACACTTTTGACTTGTACTGAGCAAATTATGTTTCAGACCATCCACAAGTAGAACGTACTGGGCATCTCCTTTTGTTAATTTTTCAAAATCCCACCCAGTTTCAGTCTCGCTGATTTTTCAGTCAAATTTAAATGCTAAATTCAGTTTCAGCACTGTTTCATCATATGCTACAGCCTGGTGTTTCAGCATCTGCTCACAGCGGTGTTTCAGCA
>ML819400.1:92277-110071 GCA_009831015.1 Picea engelmannii
ATGAGGCTCTAGAGGCCTTTTTACAATAGACGAGAATTCCAAAAGTCATAGACATCCAAAAACCTAACCCTAGGAGGTGAAGCGCCAAAAGTCATGTGGGCCCCGTTTGGGTAAGTTAGTACATCAACTTCTCGGGGTCGTAAGTTTTGCATATGATCTCTGTTTTAGGTGTGTGATAGCTCGTTGGAAAGGTATCGTCGAGGAGATTCATTTTGGGGGCTCAATCATGCCTTCGGCTATCATTGAGAACCTCAATCTCAAAAAACCTTCATTTAGGCCCTCAAAATGGCCCCGGAAGTTAAAACCTGCTAAAAATAGTAAATTGCCAAAATTGCCAGAAAAATGTTTTGAGCTAGTCGGAAAAGGTGGGCGGCCACCGATATCCACCTGGATCACATTTCCTTCATAGTTTCTAATAAGTTTATCCCAGATTTCTTTAGCAGTTTGAAGATGCATCACCTTTACAAACTCAACTTCTGCAAGTCCATTCAGGATAGCATTCATTCCCTTAGCATTAAAGCTAAATTCTAACTTATCATCCTTGGAAGCTAGAAAAACAGGCTTTATGTATCCAGTCTCTACTACATCCCAAACATCAGCACCTAAGGCCATTAGATATGTTCTCATTCTAACCTTCCAGAAGGAAAAATTTGTTCGATCAAATAGAGGAGGCTTAGTAACTGAAGTCCCTTCATGACTTGTCATGTTTAAGATTACAGATCTACCTTTAGATAAAAGGAACCGGCTCTAATACCAATTGTTAGACAACTGAGAAGGGGGGGGGGTGAATCAGTTGTTAGTGTGCTTAAACAATTATGCTTATTTTAATATCTTTACAGATCATTCAATGACAATCACAATAATGTAGAGAGGTAAGCAATAGAACATTCAACATCAGTCACACATATGAAATATACAGAGACATATATTTCCTGAGGAAACCCATAAAGGGTAAAAACCTCTTCTTCTTGGTATGATAAGTAATCTTTACATTCTGTACATTATCATACATATGAGCTCCAACTCATTGTGAGGCTACAACCTCTGTTTTGCAAGTTGCAACTTGCTGAGAGCACCAACTCTCTATTTTCTCTAGCACCTACTAGAAGGAAGCACCATTTCCCTGGTTTCTCTAGCACCCACTAGAAGGAAGCACCAACTCCCTAGTTTCTCTACCACACACTAGAAGGAAGCAATAACTCCCTAAGTGCTCCAACACCAACTGGATGGAAGCACCAACTTCTAGTCATATAGGCACCAACCTGTATAACAGAGAACAACAGTTCTCCCTTGCACCACCCTGCCACCCTGGCTTTTCTGGTTGCAACCAGATGGAAGCTACTACTCCATGTGTTCAAGAACCCACTTGAACCTCTAAGGACAATAGTCCTCCCTAGCACCTCCCAACCACCCTTATTATAAATATTTTCTACTGAAACTTATTACAGTGATTCAACAGTTGTCATTGGCTTACCAGGCTTATCACTATTCTGCTATGCTGCTCTGCTCTCCTGTATCAGAGTCTCTCTGCCTACATCTTCTTGCGCTTTCTGATCTTCTAATTTTCTCTACAACTGCACCTCAGCCTTCTTTTACTGTCTCAGTTATGCATCTATGTTCTTTTCTTTTGTTGTGCTTTATGCTCTACATCTTATTTTGATTCTATGAATTACACCTCTTCTATGTATTTCAGCTCCTGTCCAAAGCATGCTATTTATTATTTGTTTTTTGTATTTATACTATCTATGCACCTTGTTCGTCCTCCATGCATAGTGCCTCTACATGCTCTTCACCGTGCCATGGTTCTTCTCATTGGGTTGTTCACTACCACTCCACTTTTTCTCTGCTTCGCTCGCTCAAGCCTCAAAAAGAAAAAAACTGCATCTCACTTATGTCTATACCTCATCTGTTACTCATCTCTGAGTTTTATCTAACAGTGCGCATACTGTAATTTTCCCTTTCTTTCAGTTCAACTAATTTTTCATTCAGAACAACCAACCTTCCACGGTCATTGCGTCTCCATTTTATCCTATACCACCTATTCAATTACACCTTGAATCTCCAAGAAAACACATCAGCAACTGAATTGCCAACCGTCCAAGAATCATGATTCAGTTCTGCTAACTGAATCGTAACTAATCGATTACATGTGAGGTGAAACAGTAACCCTTCGATCAATTTTCCAATTAACCAGCACCATTGGATTAAATCCACAGGATTTCGCGTTTATCTCATATGCCCACTAGCTGTGACCGAGCGCTTAACAGAATTTGAATTTCATGATTTCGCATCTCGGCATTCCTGTGATGAAGGGTCTCGACACTCCAAGTTGAAATCACCAAAAATCTGAGATGGAGCTTAACACCGCTAGCTTCTTCCTCTCACGTGACCACTAGCGGTGACCACAAGCTGTGCCAAAAGGTGCTTCGTATTTTGTGAACTTATGAACTTTATCAAGCCTGATCAACGGTCAAGATCTCCAATGATCCAACGGTCCAGATCTCATCGTGATTCCTGTGATGAAGGATCTCGATACTCCAAATCGCAATCGCCGAGACTCCGAGATGGAGCTTAACACTGCTAGCTTCTTCCTCCATCTTCCACAGATGTAACCACTGGTTGTGACCGCAGCCTTATTTGAAAATGCATTTCTCACTTTCACATCGCGGGTATTCTGTGATGAGTCCTTTCGATTCTCCATGTCACGAACTTCGAAATAGAGCTTGGCTTCTCTAGCTCTGCTATCCAGCTCTCGACAATGTGACCACAAGTGATGACCACTCGCCAATCAAATGAGAACTTCGCTCCTTTGACTTTCCAGTCAGCGAAACAATGATCTTTCACCATGTGTCCTATGGAACCAATGGTCCAGATATTATCGTGATTTCACCATGTGTCCTTCTTGAATCAACGGTCCAAATTTCTCCTCGATCCGACAGCTCAGATCATTTCACCATTTAGCATTTCGCGAGTTGGAATGATGGAGCACCTTATGCCTTTGACTTTTCAGTCAGTAAAACAATATTTCGACATGTGTCCTCTGGATCCAATGGTCCACGAATGTCCTCGATGGACGGCCAAGATTCATTCACAGTTTTGGAGAGTTGGATGACTCTTGGTCTTATCCACATTAAAGCTTCACCATATCTAACAGTTGTTGGTCCTTCGTAATTACTCCAGATATGACGGCCCAGATCTTATCGTGATTTCTCATATCGCGAGTTGGAAGGCTTGAGAACTTCCTTCCTTTAACCTTTCAGTTAGCGAAATGATGATCTGTGACCACGTGTCCTACCCGAAGATGGACGGTCCTCTTTCTTTTGGGATTTTGTAAGCCCACTTCACCTTTCACTTTAAAGAATGTGTAGGTTTTTCTAGATCCAACGATGGTTGGACCTCGCACTCAGATCTAACACCTGAGATTTGTCCTCCATCTGCGCACTTGACCTATCTGAATTCAGATCTGACGGTCATCGGGAATTCTCAATGGGATCCAATGATCACTATCACTTCTCTTCTCAAGCTTACACATCCTCCTGACTTGGAATAATTTCTAAGTTTCAAAGACCTCAACCTTTGATCCATCTAAGAACCTGAGTACGCTATCTCTCTTGATCTTTGGCAATGAGTTAACCTCCTCCCTGGTGCACACCTATGCACTGTGTGCGACTCTGCGCTAATCCTCCTGAGCTTTTGTTGTTCCTGTTTTTCCATCATTGCACACTCTGATCTTGCCATCAATGACAAGCACACTCTACCTATAAACATCCCAACATATATATATATATATATATATATATATTGAGTGAAAGCATTGAATTGAAAATGTGCAGAGAAAGGCAAATTAAAATCTCTGAATACTTACATGACGAGTGACGGATGCGATGAGGTGAGTGATGTCTTGGAGAGGCTTCCTTGGATGGGGTAATGGAAAAAGAGAGGCAGAAGAATAAGAGGAAAAGGGTAGAATGTTCTCCTTATTCTTCGTGTGATCTTCTTTTCTCTCAGAGAAGAATTACTATCTGCAAGCTGAGGACAAAGAAAATGTAGTTGGAAATCCATCTGCATTTCCATTTGAGATAATGACGCCAAAGAAGCATGGTAGTAGCAAGGAGATTGTGGAGGAATGAAGGGGAAATGAGTCTAAGATGTATTTGTAAGACTAATTTCATATGATTTGATTCAATGGCGGGTGGGCGGATTTCAGAATTTGAGATTTGGGAGCCATTTGTGAGGTTTAAATTTTGAAGAACGAAGAGAATGAAAATCGGCTAGATTCAAACTCGCATGAAAAGAGCGAGCCAGGAACAGCTGAAATTTGAAATTGGAGATTAATGAGAGGGAAATCTCAACATTTTAGTGGAAAAGGTGAGTTTAGAGACACGTGACTTTGTCGGTGTTGGTTTCACTCCCCTAGAAAGCATTATTATTTATAGTTTTAGACTTCACGGATTTGTTCATTGGTGTTCATAATCTCAATTATTGATATTATGAGTTGAGTAGGTTCCCTCGATTGATGATTTAATTTGAGTGGGTCCTACTTTAGGGGGCTTGTAACCAAATCACATGGCATAAATTTTGAAAAAGGAAACCCTTTTTTTTAAATGTAAAAAGAAAATGAATTTTTTTTTAATTTAAATAGTGGTTTAGTCCTTTTTTCTTAAATCTTTAGTGTTATAGTTTTCCATACCTTTTCATTTTACTTATCTATGGCCCTTCAAATTTCTTTGAGCCTTCATTAATTAGAGTTTTTCACAGCCACGTGGCTCCTTGTCACCTGACATTCCACATCATCATAGTTTACAGAGACTCTCCCAATCAAGAGTTAACATTTGTCTAGTTCCTATAGACCTACTAAGTTAATTAATCATTAATATAGTGAAATCACACTTCTTACTAAATCTCCAAGGGCGCTAAATATTATCAACATTAGTTAACACCTAAGTCTCTGGACTTTGGAAAAATTACTCATCATGCATTTATGAACCCAAATCTCCAAAATGCCAAAGCTACGGAGAGCGTCCCACTTAGTTAATTAATTATATTTAAATTATTCTCACAGTCTGCAGGAATGGGAGGTAAGTCTGGGCCTTCAGCCCTTTCAACTTATCCAAAATACCACTCCAAACCTCTGGAGTTATGAAACCCTAGACTCCTGAAGGGTCCATACTTACACATGGTGGAGCGTTAAATGCAGAGGCATGGATAGGTAGGTCCAGGACTTCGGACAATTAACCCCAGTGTTCCAGCATCCCAAGTTCCTCGAAGTCCTGAAATCCCAATGCCCTAGGTATTCCAATGGCCATTAGGCTAGGTGAGCATGTGCCAGGGGGTTGACACGCAACAAAGGGAAAATATGACACATGGCCCCATCAATGAGTGACATGTGTCATGTTCTAATTGGCAAATAAGGTCTATAAAAATCACAAATCAAGGTGACACATGGCATGTCGAACATGGGTCCATGTCACCCTAGGTGACATCATCATGCCACATCACTCCAAATGGACAACCTATGGGAGCCTCTAGCCTCTCCTACCTATGAAATCAGATGGAGCTCTGAAGTGCGAACTTTTGCTAACAATCTCCCAATACCCCTTTTTTCCCATGGTCAAGATAGGTCCAGGTAGATCCATAGATCTACAGCCTCCGTTGCTTCGCAACTTCGACATTTAGGTTTTGGTTGTTTTAGTTTCTATTTTACTCCTGGAGTGATCAACGTCGGACTAAACACGATCTTGATCCAACAGGAAAGGGAGATCCTGAAACATCCTCGGATCGACGCTCCTCGTGTTACTTCGCGACTTCGACATTCGGGGCTTTCGCCCATTCAAAAATATTGTTCTCCCGCAGTGGTCAGTTCTAGATTGACCATGGCTTAGATCCAACGGTTAGGGGAGATCCTGAACCATCCTCGGATCGACGATCCTCATTTCTTCATGAATTCGATGTTTGGGGGTTTCACCCATTTAACACTCTTCTTCTCCTAGAGAGGTCAACGTCGGATTGACCATGGCTTAGATCCAATGATCAGGGGAGATCTTGAAGCATCCTCAGATCTACGACTCATGTTAATTCACAACTTAGAAGTGGATCAGGGTCTAATGATGGGACAGATCCTACTCACATAGTTAAGGGAACCGCCAGATGTCAGTCAACCTCTCTGGTAACCGTACCAACAGGTTGCCTTTGGTGGGTTTTGCATGTTGTATAGCTATAACATCCTGGAGCCTTAGACTCCCAAAGTTCTGAAGCCAAGATGGCTTAGCTCCTTTTGGACCTATCGAAGGGTTTCAAGCTCCTAGTCATATGGATTCCTTAACAAGTTTCGGGGTTGCACGCTCAACTCTTAGCCGTGATTTGGTTAGGGTCGTGGGAATGAGCTCTCGGTCACGTAGACGAATGGTTTGAAGGAGGCTCCCTACCTCCACTGAGCTCGAATTTAGTAACCTATGAAGGTAACTTCAAGGAATCGACAGGACTGAAGTATTTCAGCAAAGTTTGCCCCGACTCTTGCATTACAAGATCAACCCTTGGGAAAATTCCCTTAAGGATTTTCCAACCAGCATAGAAACTGTAAACTTATTCCTAAATTCATTTGAAGATCTAGTTTTAATAGTTCTCCTACTGCTAACTAGAGGTAAACAAAAACCATTCAAGTGCAGGGATTCACAGAAGAAAAATAAGCATTTCTAATATTAATCATACAATGCAAATTTTAGTCATAAACACAGACATCCAACCACTTATTTCAATTCTAGTACACAGGGTATAAGAATACTTATGAAGAAACCAGATAGTGAAGCAACTGCTAAGAGGGGTGCCCTTTTCCACCCAATCGTAAGCACAACAACTCTTGGATGGATTTAACATTGGCCACCCCCTAGCTATATCATGATGCTCTAAGAGAGACTCTGCCTTATGTTCAACAACAATCAGGGATGGAGGCCACTCTCCTCCTCCCACTGAAACTCGACAGATCAATTTTCTCTCCACCAAGCAAGTGGGTCTATAATGAGTGTTTCCTCAATAACTCATCTTCTCTACAACCCTGTTTATCAACTTGGACTGAAAATGTTGCTAGCAAATTCTTGTACCCAAAAAAAAAATGTTTTTCGGTTCTCTTTTCAACCAGTAAGTTGCACATGCTCTTACTCTTTAGAATTGGTCACCATACCCATTCCTCTTGCCTCCTCTATCTCTTCCCATGGATTTCCCTCTTTTATTTATTTCCTCAACAAGATTTTATGGGTCCAAATCCCCCTTTTTGTGGATCAGTTCAGGGAGTTTTCAGATGGGTACTATGCCCATCTCCTCATTGACTCTTGAGGAGTACTTCCCAACTACCAGTCTGAATGGTAATTTATCTTTCTGGGTCAAAGGACTATTCTGGGTCTAAATAATTTAAATCTAGTAAAGTATTGGTCTAGTGGGGGTCATCTCAACCATTTCTTGTTCCCCTCACCATCTCTCTCATGCAACATCATCTACCTTGGAAAACCCCTTCAGCAGTTATGCAACACTTTCCATTTTTATTTAGTAACGGAAATACATACATTACCTCTTATAACAAACAGGTTCATCAATTCCAACATCCACACTTATTCAGTCCACCCATAGTGTTTTAGCAGGTTATAGTTATATTTACAAGCTGGGGGAAACAGGGGTATTACATTGCAACTGTCTTTTGGTACCCTGGATTTCCTGCATATGGTACATTATGCACTTCTTTCAACACTAAAATTCTCAACTTGTGAAAATTTGGAACATAAAATTTCTTCATATACAAGAGGATTCCATCCTCTTCGAGCATGTAATATTTATATTTCTATTGTAAATTGGCTTGTTGTAATGCTTCATTTACTTGCAAATAATGTTAATCTAAATTTACAACGCCCAAAATTTTGTCTTTTAAATCAAACATGCACATACTTATGGTTATAGCATGCATCTCATGCACTTTCCTATTGAGTGCATTAGCCACTTTATTTTATTTGTCTTTGATATGATTTATATCAAAATCATACTCATTGAGGAATTCCAACCATCTCATTTGTGCAACATTCAATGTTGGTTGTTGGCACAGGGGAAGACCCAGGGTTCAACGCTTCAACAATGCACCAACAAAACCCTAACTATCGGCCCTTTAGGCAACACTTGCAAAGAAGATGAAGTCTCACCCAAGGTAGAGGCAAGGGGGGTTGTAGGACTCAAGTGTCTACAACCAAGTTGGGACACAGATCTGTGATTACAACACTTAAAAGAGCACTTAGCCAAAAATATGCATTAGATTATGAGTCTCATTCACATCGCAGATTAACCCTTATTACAGATTAGCACAGTAATAATCAAGATCAAGCACTTTCAATCACTTAGCACATAGCATTAACTCAGATCTAGCATTCATTTATCTTTAACACCATTAAGCAAAAAGCTACAACATTACATGCATTCATTATAACAATAACACTAAGCAAATAACCATATAAACAACATCGCACAAAGTACATCAAGACACAGGATATGCGTGGTTCACCCCAGTGTGGGGCTACGTCCACCAACTTCTTCTTCCTCTTTATTAGTCTTCAATATTATTACATTCATATGCTCCTGTGCATAAAGCCACAGAACCCAACTCTGCAACGGGCAGGAGATCTGCGAGCTGCGCACTAGATCCTCCTTCCCAAAACCAGGTCAAGGCATAGAGCCAACTCCTTAGTAGCACAGCACAACTTACAAAAACACTTGCACATAGCTCCACAAGCCTTAACATACTCTTTGCACAAAGCCAACTAGTCATGCACTAAGCCAATATCCATCTATATTTCTTAGCTACTACTTATTTGTACATTTACAAAAAGGCCTAAACATGGGTAAACCCATGGGCCAACATCCCATAACCCATTACATGAACCCTAGTAAACCCTTTGTTGGGTCCACAAGCCCACAAAATAAGTGAGATCTCATGATCTCAGCTTCGCCTAGGTGCTCCATCTTCGACTAGCCCGTCGAAGTCTCAAAAGTGGCCAAACACGACCAATGTTTCCTCAAAACTTAGTCAAGGGCCAACATGCCCCAAACACTCACCTGTGACTTGTCCCGAGTCACTCAAATCTGGGTAACGCTGCTTCAAAGGCCTCGAGATTAGCTCGAGATTCCTTGACTTGTCTCTTCACTAGAGCATCCTGCTCGGCAAACTCCTAAATCAGTTTCTCTATAATAGGTCCTTCCAGGCATTGTTCCACTATCATAACCATCTGGTCTAGCTACAAGCCTTGTCCTTCAATCTCTTCAAAAAGCATCCAACCTTTGTCCTGCATCGGCTAGAGTCTATGTGTAACATCCATAACTTTGCTCTCGATGGTAGTAACATGTTGGTGGACTATGTGTTGTTCCTATGATCTTTTCATCCTCTCGACTGCAGTGAGCATCTTCATCTGTGCCTGGATGGTGGATGCCTGTTGTTGCACCTTTTGGAGTTGTGCTTCCAGTTTCCTTAGCTTTTGGTCTTCTGCGAGGTGTTCATAGGTTTGTGCACTACGATCACTCAATTTCTTACATTCTTAGGTGAGTACCCTAATCCTTCCAACTGCACTCTTGGCGATTTCTTCCCTCTGATCACACACTTCTTGCAGAGTGCTCGACACTGCTTGGAGATCTAACTCTGTTACTCTTGCTTGAAGCTATTGAATGGCCTCTACAAGCTTCCCTACTTGAATCTCGGTTGACTCTTCTTCCTCCTATTCCAAGCCCGGCACAGACCGAAGTGCTTTAGTCACTGCTTCTTTAACCACAGTCTGCTATAAGAGTAGTTGGCCTTTTTCTTTCTGGATATTCTTTTTGTCCTCCTCAAGCATCACCCTAATTTCATCTTTCTCCTTTTTCACAACTCGAAGTTGCTCTAATACCTCCTCCTTTTCTTACTTCAAGGCTTATGTAGCCTTCTCCTTTTATTCTTGGACTCGTTGAAGTCGATCCTCTGTTACATCTGCTAATCTTCATAATTGGGAGGGCTCATCCCCCAATTTTGCAATCTTCGAAGAAGAAAGTGCAGTAGGTATTGTGCAGCTCGAAAGGATGGATTGTTGCATCTCTTTCAAGTCCTTCTCGATTCTTTCATACAACGTTTCATGCTTCACTCCATGTCTCTGCAAGATATTCTCTGAAGCATATTCCACGGCTGCAATGATTAGACCGACATCATCCTCTATGAGCATATTCTTCGACTGAGGCTTATTGGTATGGGTCTTCTTTATTGATGAGGGTTTCTATGGAAAAACCTTCCTTTTCTTCGATGTTTCAGCCTCGGTAGGGGGATCCTTCGGTAGTGTAACTTTTCCTTTGTATTTATTTTCTCCTTCTTCCCCTCCTTCTTGGTTCAATTCGTCTCCTCCTCCTCTTGTGGGTGAGTCAGACCTACTTTCCTCTGAGGCGGTGTCCTCCTCATCAGTTTCTATGTTCTGCACTTCCTCCTTTTTCTTATTTTTCTTTGCATTAGTCTGTCCATCATGTTCGACCCGGGTGACCAAGGAACTTCCAATGATGTCGGGGTCGAAAAGTTTTTCATCCTCAATCAGTACAAGGAACTATGCTAGCCATTCTTTGGTGATCTCCTCCATATATTTGTCAGTGAGATTATAATAGGACTATAATTCCTCCTTACTCTCATCCATGCACGCAATGATTTAGATAAAGTGTTGATCTGCGTGGAACTTCGCTAGTGGTATGTACTGGTGCACTGTATTCAGTGTCATGCATGGAAATACCTCAATAGCATGCTTCAACTGTTGGTAGTAGGCATAGAAGACAACATTCGACTACCACTGCTTCAACATGTCATTTGTATACCACAAGGTGGAGAACCTTTCGGCCAACAGCTCTGATGGTTCAACTTCTGGGAATGTCACTCCTTCTAGCATCTGCCAAGTGACAAATGCAATCAATACCAGTAACCAACTAAAATGGAATTCGTATCCCTGTTCTTGCGCTTCGCGACAGTCCTTTTCGAGCTCGTTGATGAGGTAACTCGCCTAGTTCATTTGCATTCCTTCTACACACTTCCCTGGGAGGTCTACTACAAATCCCATGACCTGTGTCGGACGGTTCTTTCTGATGAGCTTATCAGCTATAAGTTGACAAGCTAGGCGCACTGCTCCATCCTGGATGGAGGCTACCTTGTAGTTGTCCTTTCCCTTTTCTACATTTCCATAATCCTCCTTTATCCACTATTTCAGGGAGCGATCTAAATTCTTTCTTAGGTAGAACTATTGAGGGTCTGGTCCTTGCATGCTCAGACCTGTAATCAAGTGGATCAGCATCAGATTTGCAGTAACACACCTGTCAAGCCACATATACCCTCCATGGTAACATGACAGGAGGATTTCAACGCAAGCGTTAACCTCCTAATGTTGGTTGAAGTGAGGGATATTCATCATGTTCATTATCATTGATTGCGCGATCTCCTTAATCCATGGTTGGGAGACTATGCGTGGCTTCTTCCCAATCGTTCTCATCAAATCCCTATGTGGCGCGAGCATTGTGTAGTTCTTCTTGTCTCTGAGGTTAAAGTCAATGTTCTTTAGAGATGGGATGTGTCCTAACTGGGTTCCAACTAAGTGAATCCCCTTCGGGATGTACGCAGTGATCAATGTGTACTCAAATTCACGTGGAATGTTGTCGCGGTTTACTGCGCCAGCCAAAGGCGGTGTGTACTCTAGAAAGACCGACAGGATCTGCCTCGCATTAACCAGATCGTCATGGTGTTTTTTTCACTTCTCAGTTGTGGTACGAATAGAACGACATCTAGTCAAGGGGGATGCTTGCAGTCCGCCAGTCGATGACGCCTGTATTCCTACAGACATAACTCTCTCATCCATGAGATCTAGAAGAATATCCTCAATAGAATTCTCTAACGCGCTTGGTTCGCCCGACATTCGCACTTGTAACTAATTAGATCGGGTAGGCAAATGGACAAGTGACTTAAGAAAACAGATGGTGAGGTCTAGAAATCACAGCGTGATATGAAATCAACTCTCTATTAGCTCAGATAATCACGAGTGGAAAAAAGTGGTCCCGACGCAGCGTCCGACGGGTTAAATGAGAAAGCGTCATAACAGATTCCTCCAACAGGAAGGAATGCCTCAATCAATACAAATAATTCCATTATGTCATGATTTCAATGATCCATTCACTCATAACTATGTTTTCTATCCATTCGAGGGCGTTATTATAATGGTCAGGGCACCTCCAATGGTCATATAGCTTCACCATGGAAAAGTCTCATTATGCGTGGTTATGTTATTCCAGAGAGGTTCAAGTTCTACAGATTTTCCTCCTACAAAGTCATTTCTGGAACTTCTCGTAGTTTTTCTAACTTGGCTTTCTTCTTACTGAGCTTACTTGCCTTCTTTCCTGTGATCTGAGTCTCCAGATTCCTCTTTCCATTTTTATTCTTACCTTCTCTTAGCATGGTAACTTTGCACTGTTGATGTTCTTTCAAAGGTAATACCTCATTTCTTATTAACTCCAGGGTAGGTATTCTTCTTTCTTGCATAGGTAGTTCCTTCAAGCCTTCTTGCATGCTTTCAAAGTTGACAGCTAGTTCTCTTGTGTTCTGTTGCTTCAACTTATCCTCTTGTTCTTCTATTGGTCGCTCTATTTTTTTGTCTATGAGGTCCCTTAGTTCTTGTTTTTTTTGTTCTGTAGCTTCCTCCTCTGTTTTCCTTCTGATCTGATCTTTCTCAATTGAAGTCTTTCCTAATAAAAGTGGAAAAGGGGCGTTGTTCTCAACAAACCTAATAACTTCAAAGTCTTCTTTTGTCGGTGTTTCAACTGAAATAATAGGTATATTAGTAACTCTTCCACATAGGGTTATCATCTTTCCTTTAAACAAGCCTATCCTTCCCAATGAAGGTATCATTGCAAGCTTTTCCAAAATTTCCCAAGTGTTTTATGGCATAATATTCACATGTGTTTCTTCATCTAATACAGAGTCTATGTCGAAGTCTTCTATTCTTGTGATTATGCGTTGTTTTTCTTTCAGGATCTCTGGTAAACTGATGTCTCTGTGATCACCCATTGCTTCTTTTAACTGTATTAATATAGTCTCTAACTCTTTTTATGTATGATTCTTTAACATATCCTTAGTCTCTTGACCTTATTTATAGTTTTCTTGTATCATGTTCATCTTTTCAACTTTAGCAATCATTTTTGGACAATCCTCAACCTCATGACAAATAACTTTACAACAAAGACAAATAGGACATGTACCAGAGAATTCCTTAGCAAGGTGTCCTAGTATTCTACAATTATAACGTAGTGTCAATCCTCTCTTTCATTTCAACGATCCCCAGCCTCTTCTATGTTGCACACTGGGATCACAGTGTTGAACCTGCTATCTGCAAAAATTCTTTCTAGGTTCTTGCATCCATTATTAGTCCAAAAATTATTTCTATGCATAGGAATAACATATTTTTCTCTATTTCTATTAAATTTATTCAGATCAATTCTTTCTTCTAACTGTGCCCTAGTTTTCAGACTAGGAAAAAATCTATCAAACATACCTAGATTCATACTTTTGAAGCAAAAATTTCCACTTATTTTACCTTTACCAGAGCACAAAGCTTTAAGATATTACCTCTCTTCTTTAGATATGGTTTCTTTCTTAGCACAGAGATTCACAAGTTAAGAAACAGATCTACGCACAAAGCTTTCTCTTTTCTTCAGTTCCCAGCAATCACAGTTTCATGTCCTAGAAACGGAACCATTTGTTGACACAAGGGCAGACCCAGGGTTCAATGCTTCAACAACGCACCAACAAAACCCTAACTACCGACCTTTTTGGCTAGACCTGCGAATCATATGAAATCTCACCCGAGGTAGAGGCAGGGGGGGTTGTAGGAATCGGGTGTCTACAACCAAGATGGGACATAGATCTGTGATTAGAAGACTTAACAGAGAACTTATCCAACAATATGCATTAGATTACGAGTCTCATTCACATCGTAGATTAACCCTTATTATAGATCAGTGTAGTAATAATCAAGATCAAGGACTTTCAATCACTTAGCACATAGCATTAACTCGGATCTAGCATTCATTTATATTAAACACCATTAAGCACTAAGATACAACATTAGATGCATTCATTATAACAACAACACTAAGCAAATAACCATATAAATAACATCGCACAAAGCACATCAAGACACATGATATATGTGGTTCACCCCAATGTGGGGCTACGCCCACCAACTTCTTCTTCCTCTTTATTAGTCTTCAATATTCTTACATTCATCTTCTCATGTGCATAAAGCCATAGAGCCCAACTCCACAGGGGGCAAGAGATCTATGAGTTGTGCACCAGATCCTCCTTCCCAAAACCAGGTCAAGGCACAGAGCCAACTCCTTAGTAGCACAAAGAAACTTACAAAACCACTTGAACTTAGCTCCACAAGCCTTAACATACTCTTTGCACAAAGCCAACTAGTCATGCACTAAGCCAATCACCATCTATATTTCTTAGCTACTACTTATTTATACATTTACAAAAAGGCCTAAACATGGGTAAACCCATGGGCTGACATCCCATAACCCATTACATAAACCCTAGTAAACCCTTTTCTGGGTCCACAAGCCCGCAAAATAAGTGAGATCTCGTGATCTCAGCTCTGCCTAGGTGCTCCATCTTTGACCAGCCTATCAAAGTCCCAAAAGTGGTCAAACATGACCAATGTTTCCTCAAAACTTGGTCAAGCGCCAACAATGGTTGTTCAAACAAATACTTCAAACCAATATGGTATATCCTCAACTCAAACTTTTTTCCCATGAAAACATGTCTACACATCTTTAAGGCATGAACTGTGACTACCAACTCTAAGTCATGGATGGGATAGTTTCTTTCATGCTCTTTCAACTTCTTTGACTCATAACATATCGCATGCCCATTTTATGTACAGACTCCGCCAATCCCTTCCTTGCATGCATCAATGCACACTATGAAATCTTCATCTTGATCAAAAGTATTCCAGATTGGTGCACTTGTCAATAATTCCTTCAAATGTTGAAAAGTCTCTTCACATTTAGAAGTGCATTCGAACTTCACACCCTTTTTTTCTCAAAGAAGTAATTGGGTGAAAATATTTGAAAATTCTTCAGCAAACCTTTTGTAATAACCTATAAGTCCCATAAAGGACCTCGCCTCAGAAATTTTCTTTGGTGTCGGCCATCCTCTGATTGCCTCAATCTTCTTTGGGTCCACTATTATTATGCCCTCTTCTGAAATAATGTGGCCCAAATAATGGATCTGTCTCTAATAGAAATTGCACTTGCTTAGCTTGGCAAACAATTGGTGCTTTCTCAACACATATAGCACCAAGCTCAAGTGTTGTTAATTCTCCTCCTTTGTCTTGGAGTAGATAAGAATACCATCCAAGAAGACAACAAAAAACTTGTCTAGGTAATCTCTAAACAATCCATTTATCAAGTACATAAACACAACTGATGCATTTGATAACCCAAATGGTACTACTACAAATTCATAATGGTCATACATTGTTCTAAATGTAGTCTTGTTAATGTCTTATTCTCTAATTCTCACCTAATAGTTATCTAACCTTGGGTCTATTTTTGAAAGTATCCTTTCACCTTTCAGTTGATCAAAGAGATCATCAATTCTTGGCAAAGGATATTTTATCTTTATGGTAACCTTATTCAACTACCTGAAATCAATACACATCCTTCAGGATCCATCCTTATTCTTCACAAATAGCACCGGGGCACCCTAAGGTAACACACTTGGGCGTATGTACCCCTTTTTAAAAATTTATTTACATTGTATCTGCAATTCCTTTAGCTATGATGTTCTCATTCTATAACAAGTCTTGGGCATTGAGGCAATTGCATGAACCAAATCAATGGAGAATTCAATGTCTCTCTTTGGTGGCCATCTTAGCAATTCTCCAAACACATCCTTATACTCTATTAAGACTCGATTGTATTCAATACTTATCACTTTATCCTTAGTTTCCTATTCCATATGGGTTGCATAAATATGACACCCTTAACCAACTCATTGATCCTTCTCTTGGCTCTAGTAGCTAGCTATACCAACCAAGATTTTATGTGCTTTCTTTTTTTCAAATGAAACCTCTCAACAAGATTAGGATCTATATAGCTATGACTAGCTTCAGAATTTATTAAAACATATATGGGTTGGTTATTGATCTTTCCTTCTACCTCAATCATGTGAGATTAATGGTCTACTTGCCTATTATCCAAGGTTGCATAAATCATTGGAATGATTCTACCCATGTCTTCAATTCTATCAACATCCTGAATATTATGTACAATCCTCATCCTATCTCCTTTGTGAGGACAATCTTTATACATGTGGTCTCCCTCACACCCCCAACATTTTATGATTTGTTGTATTGGCCTTTTCTCCAAAGGCTCTATCATCCTATGCTCATTTTGTGCTCATTCTCCTTTTTGGTGTGCTTGAGGAGTATTTCTGAAAAATGGTGGATTATACCCTTTCTTATTTTATTTCGTCTTGTCTTTCTTCTTGTCATCTCGAGCCTTTTGAAAATATGGCCTTCCCTTATTCTACTCATACAAATATGTATCTTTTTTTATGGCATCTTCCAAGGTCTTGGGCTCATCAAAATGAATTTTATAACTGTAGAAGTATGGAAATCCATTCAAAAATATCTGAATTTTTACCTTCTCATCCTTGTTGAAACCAACCTACCTCAAAAGCTCCAAAAACCTATTTTCATACTCTTCCATAGTCAAATTTCCAAGCTTGAGTTCAAATAACTCTTTCATCTTCTTGTCATAATAATTCCCTAACAAGTATTGTTTCTTAAAATACTTTTTGAAATGCCTCCATGAAATCCCCTTTTCATCAATGTGTTTAACCTGCTTGAGTTGTTCCTACCACATTAAAGTTTTCCCCTAGATATGGTAGATAACAATTTTTTCTTCAAGTTTGGATAAGTACTTGTGTAGCTCGAAATATGTCTTCATGCCCAACAACCATGTTTGGGCATATTCACATTTCCTATGTTGTCCATCAAATGTTGGTGGCTTGATATTCCTAAGTTCCTCTTGCAAATCATCTACCTCAAGCCTCCTTCTTTGATGTTAGACATGACACAAACTTGGGCTACTTTCATATTCTAAAATTGCATGTGCCTTTCTATATTAATGCCTTGGTGAATGGTGATTATGTCTACTAGCACTTCTAGAGTTCCTAGAACCTCTAACATCCTCCCTCCTGGCATGAAATCTATGTTCTGCTACTTTCCTTGAGCTTGATTCCTTATTCATTTTCTTCTACAATTTTTTCAAGCTTGGTAATAGTTGAGTGTTGATGTAGTTTTGTTCCTCTTGGGTTATATTTAACATTTAATTATAATCCATATAACTCTGTACTTCTCTTTGCAAGGTTTTCATGATCCTCTCCAACTCTGTGGGATATGTTATGCCTCCTCTGTGCCCATTTGATTATATGTCTTCATTTCCCAAAATAATGTTCAGTTCTTTCACTTCATCTTCATGACCGTAATCCCCTTATGCACCCTTCAAGAAGAAGGGTAGTACAAGAAGTAGTGTAGATCCAAAATTGAGAAAAAAAAGGGATTTGAAGAAGCTCCTTCTACAAAAGAAAAGATACAATGGAAAATACACACATTACACAAAGATTTTTCCCCTAGAAACCCAAACCGGGAAAACCAACATATTCTATATTCATTCATCATGATACATTGTTTACAATACAATATACATATAG
>ML819400.1:115894-129603 GCA_009831015.1 Picea engelmannii
TTGGACAAGGAAAGTATGCAGTAAAGATTCTTCAGAAGTTTGGAATGATGGATTGCAAATCCATGGACACTCCTATGACCACAGATATAAGAAAAGTAAGAGACTCAGATTATGATCCAGTAGACCCGTCCCTATATTGACAATTGATTGGGTCATTGATGTATTTAGTAAATACTCGACCAGACATTTTCTTTTCCGTAAACACACTAATCCAGTTCCAGGTGGAACCTAGACATGAGCATTGGATAGCTGCAAAGCATTTTCTAAGATATATTTGTGGGACACTAAACTATGGTTTAATATATACCGCATCCATTGATATACAACTTCATGGATTCACAGATTCAGATTGGGAAGGAAGTGTAGAAGATAAAAGGAGTACTTCAAGGATGTGTTTCAGATTGGGATCTGGTATGATATCTTGGGGCAACAGGAAACAGAAGTATGTCACACTCAGCACAGCAGAAGCAGAATATATCACAACATGTGAGGCATGTACATAAGAAATATGGATGAGAAAGATGATTTCTGGATTATTTGATCAGGTTCCAGATTCGACCATAATACACTATGACAATCAAAGTTCGACCATAATACACTATGACAATCAGAGTTGTATAAGGCTATCAGAACACCCAGTGTTTCATGAACGGTCGAAATACATTGAGATCAAATACTACTTTATTCGAGATAAAGTCTAGGAAGGAGAAGTGAAGCTCCAATATATCCCCACAGATGAGCAGACAACAAATATTTTGACAAAGCCTTTGTCCATAATAAAGTTTGCATACTTACAAGACAAATTGGGGATCATGGAAATAAATCCCTTAGATGAAAGGGAAGAGATGGATCTCTAGGTTGGGAAGGAGCACTGACATATCATTGATTTATGGACAATCATTTTGTAGCTTTGAAAAAATTTCCAGGATGGGCAGTTCCTTTCCAGTTCAGAAAATGGTCTAGATCGAATGGTCATTTTTGTAATGAAAATGGTTCGATGGATTGTTGATGTACCATAGACAATGATTCCCCTTGTGGACCGCGTGGGGGAATGGTCTAGGATAGTCTTTCTTCTTGGCAGTCACTCTTAGTAGTGTTCAAGAAGACTGGTCCACCTCACCGGAGAGTCATTATTTCAAAGCTCACAATTGTGAGCAGTCTCGAAGAATGGTCTGTTTTGGAGGTTGGTGTAGGACAATCATTTCCTTAGGAAATGGTCCAGACAGTCATTCCCTAGGTCATATTCATTATCTCTAGGTTTCACTTGGTTTAGTGCTGGAGGAATGGTCCAGGTTCAACAATCATGGACAAGCATTCCCTAGGGCAGACACATTCTCTCCATGATGCACTTTGTTTAGTGCTGGAGGAATGGCCTGGATAGGTGAATGGTCCAGGCTCAGAAATCAGGACAATTATTCTTCTATGCTTGAGAAGAATAGTCCAGATAGTCCATCGTTGATTTTTTACTCTCTGAGGGAATATTCTCTTCCAGATCTCACAGATGTGAGTAGAAGAATGGCCCATATGACTCAATTTATATCATGATATTTTTTCTGTGCAGGTTGATATCAGATGATATGATTACTATGGAGACTGTATGTCTCTAGACAGTAGAGGTATGCTACTGTGGTGGATATGTTCCACTGTTTGTGACTATGTGTCATAGATTGAGTAGTTTTGTATTACTAATGATAGACACAGTTGTGTTCTATCAGTGGAAATTGTACTAGTTGTCATGGAGATTATTTGGATAATAATGATGGTGCTTGTGATTTAATTAGCCTGTGTGGCTATAATGATGCTACCAGTTGAATGGTTTGTTTATGCTCAAGACCATTATCCATTATACCTCCCTATCTAGGAGGGAGTGTTGATATTATGGTAGATGTGAGAGCTATTAACCTCCATTTGTGACCTTTGACAAGATTAGAATATTCTGGAAGCAAGAAAATATTTGGATATAACCCTAGAAGGGAAGTCGGCTAAAGGAAATATTATATACTAAGTAATTAGCACCCATAATGAGAAGTCAACCTAGGCAGTCTGGCAGAAGTAGTATAAATACAAGAGGTCAGTCTTCATTTTATCTAGACTTCTTAGAATTACAGAATTACACTTGTGCGCACTGCAGAAGGCTAGTTTGTGCGCAAGTCTTGGGATTAGTTGTTGTCGGTAGTTCTGCAATCTGTATTTTCATTTTTTTGGGGTTGGACTCTCTCATCAGTTTTGGTTATCTTTTCTTGGTGCATTAGCCTTCGTTGGCTATTGATTTTTTGCCAGAAATTATTCTCTCTGTCAAGGTCAAGGTTCTTGGGGGTGGCATTAGTTCCTATGGTTGGGTGACAATATTGCTATATTTTCTATGGTTAAACAAGCACATCCAATATTCTAACAGATCCGTTGTGTATTGTTCGCGGCTACACTTTTATTGGTATACACATTAGTCATGTAGACATGATTACTATATATATGACATTGATCTGCAGTGTACTTGATTGGAAGCCATGCTTAGTTCATCTTGAGCATGGGTATGCTCTCCTTAGAGAGATTATCATTATTTTGAAGATGACGCGCTCACAAACACTCATCACGGGCTCACTCAACTCTTTAAGTTCCCACTATGTAAATATATTTTAATGTATTTTGGCCATCAGTTACTCTTTTGACCTCACACATTAGGGGGCATATGTTATAGTCCAAAAATGTCATATATGTGCATCCAAGACATTGGCCCATCCATTTGCATACTTTGCCAAAAATACTAATGAGGCTTCCTTCTAAAAAAACTTTTTTTTATAGTGCACACGCCCTGCTGCACTAATAGCATGCATACACATGTGTGTTGCATGTTAGTTAGCCTGCGTACACATGTGTTTTGCATGCTAGTTATCATGTGTTTAACTCCAAAAGTTTTAAAAATTTTAAAATTGCATGGAATTCAGCAGAGTTTATGGGATATGGAGGGTTTCCTAACCATTTTACCCCTTGTAGCCCGTCCCCAAACTGAATAAACATATTTTTATCGTATAAAAATAGGTATTGGGGAGTCATTTAGAGATACGAACAAGAGAATAAGAAAACTCTTCCAAAATCCCCTTCCTTTTATTGCCCAAGATTTTCATCTCATTCTGAGTTTTATCCTCAATTTTCCCCTCCAGCCATTCTCCCTATGCAACCCTTCTGCCTTCCCTTGATGATATGTTGGTTGTGAGAATCTAATGTGGGATTGATGCACATTGAGCCATGACAAAGGATCCTAGACTTCGTTTGTAGAGCGGTCACCAGCAAAGGTTGTACTCTTTTTTATCTTGAATTTGAATAAAATAGATTATCTTTGTCCCAAAACCCTATGTTTACATGTTCTTGTTAATTTGAGCATTTATATCTATATTTAGAATTTTAAAGTGATTATTAGAGAGTGTATATGTTGTTTCATTTTATTCCTAACCCCTTGTGGATCATCTTTGGGAGGAGATATGTGATCTAGGAGACAACAACAAGCGAAAGAGGTCCCGTAAGGATTGAAGGTGCACTCATTAACTCTCTCTTTCCTCTTTATCTTATCACTTAGTTTAGATGGTTTTGGGGTAGATTAAAGTTAGATCAGTCTTTTCAAGGAGTTATCGCTCTATCTATTCCTTAGACAAAGTTTAGGGGGATTTTCCTCGTAGCAGTAGGGCTAGATGCTTGATGACCTCTACTGAGATGAGGTTCTCCTGGCTACTATTATCAAGGATGAAGTGCATCGGAGTGCATTTTACCCACATCTATTAATGAAAGAGGCAATCAACTTCCTCTGGATCGTCAGGTTCACTGGGATGGATCTTGGTGTTAGAAATAGTGGCAATGGGTTCGACTTCAATGATCCATATCCCCTTTTTTGGTTCTGACTTAGAGTTAGAATCCACATCTGATTCAAAGGCTTTGACCTCAGCCACCAATGACTATTTTGAGTAGCAATCAGTAGTGTTGTCATGGTCTCGTATGTAAGTTGCACCACTACCCGATATCTTTCTTTGTCTTCCCATTGTCCTTCCTCGCTTGTGGCTTGGACTGTTTGTCTTGATGTTTCCCATTTTTTCTCTATACTTTTTTCTGTGGGTTTGGGCTGCCCTTGCCCTAATTTTTTTGTGATGGGTTCCTAGACCCAAACTATTGCGTCTTTTGTTTCATCATCTGCTCAATTTTGACGACATAACGATAGGCTGCTCCCAAGGATGAGATGTCCAAAAAATCCATTTCTATATGGATGTATCTATGCATACCATCGCATTACTTGAGCACCATATGTCACTCATAATATTTTATACATAACTTGTTGTGCAAGGTATGGAATACATTAATGAACTCTAGCACTATTTGGTCTCTTTCCTACTGCAGTGTGGTCCATCTTGTATACAAGTTGTCATAACTTCCAACAGGGTAGTATTGTTCCTTAATAACATCCCTGAAGGAACCCCAAGTGGGTTCAATGGAAAATAATGTGGATCCCTCTATTTCCTTTTTCTCACAAAAATTCTCCCACCAATATTTGGCATGGGGAATGGCCTTGAGGAGCACAAATGCAAAATTTTCTCTATCAAAAAAGTTGTGGACAAAAAAATACCCTTCTAGAAGGTTTAACCATTTATCTATGGCATCTGCATCTATTTGACCTTCAAATATAGGAATATCAAAATTGATGTGTACCTTGAAGGGGGTGGCGCCTACACTTGAGGTGGATGTTTCGCTTGTTTGCAGTCGTCAAAGGATTTGTGCAAATTTTTCCATCATCTCATTCCTCTGTCGCTCAAGGGCTTACTCGAGAAACATTTTGAAAGGATCTGATGTCTTGTTGTCTTTATTTTCGCCCACCATGGATGGTTTCTTGGGAATGTGAGAACATTTTTCCTCAAGAGAAACAATCTTGAGACCCAACTCTTTATACCCTAACCACGTCGGGGACATGCATTAAAAAAAATGACAAGGAGCAGACCACTCTGATAACACTGATCCAGATTTATGAGCGGAATGAAATGAAACCACAGATTTATAATATTAACACATAGACACAGTGAAAAAGAATTGATATACAGTAAAACTTGACTTATATTAAATAAGAAATATGATGAAAACTATAAAACATAGACTGAAAACAAGCTTGCTAGAATGGTGGAAGCTTATCTCTGAGAAGAGATGTGATGGCTACGCTCATTCGCAAGAAGATGTGTAAAATGAGGCTCTGAAGGCATTTTTACAATAAACATGAATGCAAAAACCATAGACATCCAAAAAAATAACCCTAGGAGATGAAGCGCCAAAATTTATGTGGGCCTCGTTGGGGTAAGTTAGTACATCAACTTCTTGGGGTCGTAAATTTTGCATACGATCTTCGTTTACGACACACAATAGCTTGTTAGAAAGGTATTGATGAGAATATTCATTCAGGGGGATTTATCAAAGCCTTTGGATATCATTGAGGTGCTTGATTGTGAAAAATGTATCGTTTAGGCCCTCAAAATGGCCCTGAAAGTTCAAGAACCAAAAAAATGCTAAAAATAATAAGTTGCCAAAAAACTTTTTTGAGCCAGTTGGACAAAGTGGGTGGCCACTGAGATCCTCCTAGATCATCCTTATTGAATGTTAAACCCTAACTATTTCGACCTGATTGAGTTAGACTTAAATGTGATTATATATATTGTGAGGAAAAGAAGGAGAAAAGGGGTTGGAGACTTGAGGAAAAAGAGTCTTTGGTTGTTGTATATATTTTTTGTTGTTAATGAAAGATTTCAAGTTGAAGGACTTGAATGTTTGTCTTAGGGATTCTTTTTCTAGTAATATGCAAAAAAAAATTCCTTGTGAATGTTTCCTCTCTTTGTTGATCATTATGTCTATTCTTCTATTCCTAGTGAATGATTATAGATAGAGAATTCATTGTTGATTCTCTTTATCTCACATTCAATTTTCCTACCCTAGTCTTCTAATACTGTGATAGAAGTCATCCACTACTTGGTGCTATGTTATAATTGATGTGTTATTTTCTTCTCACCGCCATACTATAATGTCTATGATGACTAAAAGATTGCTAGCTACTTAGCCTATGAAGTAAATTTGTTCATATATGCCAGTTATGAAATCTTTGATTTGACCTATCTTTATTACGACTACATGCTCAATGGGTGTTTCACTCAATCCTACCACCACATCATAAAATTTCTATATTTACCTATAGATCTATCCATTTTCTATAATTTCAGTGAGAGATCCCTCTCTGGTTGGAAATGCCAGTTTCCAAGTGGTTTGAAAAAGTTACCTTTGTGTTTTCCTTTCATAGCCACAAAAAATTACAGAGTGATAACATATTGGTAGGTCTTTGAAGATGATAAACAAGTAATTAGATTCTTCCAAAATTTAGATGAATTTTCCAGTACACATATAGATGAAGAGAATCTTTTTGTTGAAGAAGAAAGTGCATATTTGACTCCAAGTTCAACAAATTATCAGAATGTTATAGATGGAAAGAAGATTATTCAATTGAAGAATAATTGCATCCCTAAGGTTTTGGTTCATCTTGAAGATTTGTTTGATAATAATGATATGGAAGGGACTGATGGTCTGTGTTTGACTTCAATATCATACTTTTTATTTGGATGAATGGGAATTTTAAAAACACTAGTTGAGGTATCTAAAGCATCAATAATCATGTTTTGTCCCCTTAGCATCAATGATACATCATATTCTTAGAATCCTTCCAAAAACTCTAATGTTGCATTCATGTATGCCCTCATTTTGGGGTGTTTAGTTTGGTAAATACCTTTGACTTGATTAATCACCAGTTCAGAGCACAAACATAGCTAGTTTTGACACTAGCTCATCATCCTCTTTATATTCAAACTCATGGTTATTTAATGGATGCAAATTTTGATTGTTTATACCTTCCATATAACATGCTACAGGGTCATGAAACACATGAGAATAAAAAAATAGTGGGCGTGAGGTCCAATTTTCAACTCTTATATTTCATTGCCAAACCTCTAAGCCACAAGCCACACATGTTGCACCTCAAAAGTCCAAAAACAAAGTCTCAACAAAAAATATAAACAGTAGTTCGACACACAAAGGCCACGAGGAGGGGTCCCACAAGGGGCTAATGTTCTTTGCACTACGCGTCGGCACAACATCTTGACACTGGTAAATATAAACATAATGAAAGGATTCTAGATAATGTATGTGGGATATCCCAGGGCTTAAAAACAAGTATGTTGTCAAGAGAGAACTTACAGGTAAGCCTACAGATGTCATTTCTTATGCCATATTTGCAATCGACAACAACTAGGGTGCCAAATGTCTAAATCCCGAGCATCAAAGTTCCAATATTCCATGCAAAGGTTCTTCAAAGGTTCAAATGGAGTGCTAAAATCCACTATTGGAGAAAAATATTGGTGGGTGGTAAGAGTTCTAGTGTCTTGTCAACTAACAATGTAGAATGGAAAATGTATTTGGATGCAAATGATTCATTATACGAGACCTGAGGCAGTTCATCAGCAAAATCAACATATATCCTTTCTTGTTTTTCCCAAGGGGCACAAATATTTTCAGTAGCTGATTGCATCATCAACGTTGGATAGGAAGAAACACTTGGGAAAACCTATGGTTCATCATTATCAAATAGAGGTTCATGCTCAAAATGTAGAAGTTTACCAGCAAGAAACACTTCCATTGGATTTTGAACAATCCTCATCCTCGCAATTTTGAGGTCATCATTCACAGATGCTTAATCACATATTGACTTATGCCCATATAAATGTAGATGGTTACAAGTAACAATATTTCATTAGAGTACCTTTGAATCCAAAATGTCATCCCAAGGACTTGTAGGGACTCGGGAGAAAGGGGCATTTGTCATATGAGTAGCTCATAATTTAAAATACAACTTACAAAAGAGGAAGTGGTTAAGTTTAGGGAAGTTGTCAAGAAGCATTATTACTTTCAAATTTATTATGATGATTTGCCTCTCTAGGGTTTCATTGGAAAGATTGGAAAGGAAAGTAAATTTGATCAGAGATATTTACTTTTTACACACCTCCATTTTGATATTAAATACACCAAATATCTTGTCATTGAAATTAGTGTATACACTGATCCAAGTTTCTCTGTTGATATTACTGAGGACAAGGAGGTTGAAGTTGAATTTGTGTACTTGGTGAAGTGGAAAGAAATCGACATTCCTTTTAAGTGCCGGATGGATATATATTACAAATCTTCATCTTTGCCCCAAACATCTCGAAATGCATTGGTTTTATATTATCAATTATTGTGTGATTATACTGGTCCTAACAATATTTTTAGCAATGATTCTTATGCGTGTTCTCAAGAATGATTTTATCAAATACTCCCATGATGAGGATACATGATGTAAGTACATCCATGGAGGTGTTTTTAGATATCCTCTGCATAAGTCTCTATTTTCTATTGTTCTTAGTTCTAGCACTTGGCTATTGGCATTTTCTATCTTCATTTTTATGCTTGCATTGGTTGCACTTTTCTATCCATACAATAGGGGATTCTTGATTTCCATTATGGAATCCTTGTTGTTGAAGGAAATAATGAAAGCATATGATTGCAACAAAAGGATGGAATGAAATTTAATATTAGAAAGGTTATTGAAGCAATATGATTTTTCATAGGCATATGTCTTAGTTTATCCCGGGCTTTACAACTCCCACAATTATTCATATTTGAATTTTTTTATGAAAAAGACCAGTTGACAATTGAGAAATTTTCTCGAGATTATTTGGGAAAAGATCAACAATTAAGAATTTTAAGGCTACATTCTTGGGAAGAGAGGATTAATTTTAGATTTTCCAACAACTTTGTCAGTATCCAAATGGTAACATGTGGCAAACAAATCAACAAGTTGTGGTTTAAATCTTCTACTCAGAGGTATAAACTCAAAAACTGGGGGGAAATTACATAGTTTAAGGAACACATTAGTAGTTTAAAGATCAGTTAGAGATAGGTGGCAGTTTATGACATATGGAAATTTGAATATTCTTATTTCAAAAGATATATTCCCAGCAACCTCAGTATTCGAGACTCATTGCAATATTGTGACTAGTACTTCAACAAGTCGAGACATATTACAACTTATTCCAGTTTTAGTGGCAGGAATATTTCTCATTTTCTATTTTTGTAAAAGTTTGTTAAAGCTTGGATCGATGAAAATTTTCATATATTTTTCAAGATTTCAATGTAAGAGGGTTGGGTCCTAAGGAAGGACTCTTTGGGCTTTCATGTATTAGACTTTTATTTCATATGAATAAAGTTACTAAGTAGAAGGACTTGGCCTATTTCTCCTAGATTCAAGTTGCATTTTCCAGTAGTTTGTCTCTCTGTATGTTATTTCCAATGACATCATGAGCTGAATGTATTCATATTTGTTGCAGCTTATGAACTACATTATTCATCCTAGATTGATTCTCTGTAGTTTCATTTTTCATTATGTTTTTCTAAATTGATATAGAATTCATCCTATGATGCTCTATGTTTTATATTCATATTTTTCACCTTTTTCTCTAATAGTTATAACAAAATTCATCCATAACTTGGTTCTCTGTTATGACTAATTTGTGTATTCAGTTCCTCCACTATACTACAATTGATTATTGTCTACTAAGATGTTTTATATCTTTCCTAGGATATTACTAGTTTTGAAAGATTTGATTTGACCTATCTTTATTATGACTCCAAGCCCAATGGGTGTTTCACTCAATCTTACCACCACATCATAATTTTTTTGTCTTTACCTACAGATCTGCCCACTGTGCTATAATTTCATTGAGAGAGCCCTCTCTGGTTGGAAAGGCCAATTTCCATCCCAAAGTGGTTTGAAAATTTTACCTATGTGTTTTCCTTTCATAGGGACGGAACATTACAGAGTGATACCCTATAATTTTTGTGCCCAATTTTTGAACTTATTTGTTCATTTTGCAGTGTTTTGGTAATTTTATAGCATCATGTCATTTTCGTAGCAAAATGACACTTTTGTAGTGCTCATTTCGTAGCGCTCCCAAGCTCGATGTTTTTGTAGTGCCAAACAACCAACATCAATGCCAATTTCATCAATGACAAAAATATGGAAATGTTGGGCAAGTGTTATAAGTTTGGGCAATTAAAAAAATGATTTTTAAGGTAATATAGGGAGGACACATGGAGGTGGCAAAGCAATTTGAATTAAATTTTGAAGGGACCAAAACAAAGGTTGGATCATTGGAAATTCAATTTACTAAACAAACAGTTTCCTCAGCAACAGGGATACCCATGCAAGGTGAGAGGTGGTTCAAGGCAACACCTATGGATGCCTTCTCTTGCAATGACTATTTTAAAGAAGAATTTCAAAATGAGAGCATGTTAAAGGGAGTGCCTAGGATTTACATGCTTGAACACCATGATAAGTTGTTGAGGGTAATACATAGATATTTCATAGGTGAAGGGAGGTTCAACAAGGTATACATGTACCATATCAGATTGCTCGTGCACTTTATAGGTAAGAAAACCCTAAACCTCCTGTATTATCTTTCCATGAGATTACGGAAAATGGATGATAAAGTAAAAGATAAGTCAAATCAAGTTGAGCCTAGTCTTTGTCACTTTGGTCTCATTAAACTATTGGTCCTTAAAGAACTTAAAAAAGAAAAAATGGAATGGAATTTGTTTTTAGTGACATAAGGGTTTTTTGTTGAAACTGTTAATTCTCCACCATCCAAAGGTAGTAATCCTTCTACAATTACTAAAGCAATCTCTAGTAGTTTGAAAACGAAAAAAGGAGATAACAAAGAGAAGACCATTTTTATCGAACCTCCTATGACTACAACTAAGATTCCTCTTATCAAATAATCCCTAAAAAGGGGAAAGAGACCATTTCATGGTGTTCAAACAATTGCAGATATTGAGAGGACCCCTGATAGTAGAAAAATCAAGCCAAAAGGTAAAAAAACTCGTGTTCCCCTCTGAAGAAGTAACAGTGACAAAACCTAGGAAACCATTCACCAGGTCTACAACACATAAACAAAATCTTGTAGAAGAAAATATTGTAGAGGAAGATCCAATTGATGAAGATCATGTAGATGAAATTCCTACTGATGAAACATTTCCATGTCTTGAAATTAAATGTATTGTAGAATATAAACCTCCAGCAGATAAGAAAGTGAGGTTTAGTCCAGAAATAGTTAGAAAAGAAAAGCAATTGATCCTGTAACTAGATCATCAGCAAGAAAACAAATCCAAGCTGAGGAAACAAAATATGAAATACTTGTTCATTATGCTGCTAAGGAGGTAGTTGAGGCACAGTCTGCCCCCAAAAAAGAAGACATGGAAACCAAAAGATTGAAGAAACAATTGAAAGAGGCTCAGGATGAAATTGTAAAATTAAGGGAAGAAAACATGCATATGAAAAGGAGGACAACATAACACTTGGACATGTGTGAAGAAGATTTGGAAAATGGTAAAAGAATGGTCAAGAGTTAAATACCCCTACACAAGAAAGTGAAGAACCTATACAAGCATAATAGGGTGTTGAAGAAAAAAGAAAGACTGATAAAGGAGAAAATGGAAAAAATAAAGTTGGACTTGTTGGCCCAAGCTGCAATAGAGTAAATTGATAATAGTCAAGATATTCATGTGTTTTTTGAAGTTATATATGGTTTTGGATCTAGTCTGAAGTGGTTTTCAACATCAGTAAATGAAAAACTTAGATTTCACAGCAACATGCTTTGTTTGCTGCGAAATCACCATTCAACATGTAAACAAATATTTTTAGCTGCCAAATGGAGTGAGTTCGGCATGTCAGCATCACATTTGGATAATGAAACCTTTTTTCCATCGAATGTATGTAACAAAAATGTATTAGGGTGTATACATTAGTCAGAAATTAAAACCCTAGTTTGTAGGAACCCATGGCAATTTTGTTGGAAATTTGTTAAGAAATTAGTTTATCAGTTGTAACTTATTTTTGGGTGAGAAACCCTAACTATTTCGACTTCATGGAATCAAGATGAAGTGTAATGTTATTTATTAGAATGAAAAAGACAATAGAGGGGTTCAATAGTTGAGGAAGAAGACTTTTGGTTTCTTGTAATAGTTTTTGAATATTAATGAAAGGTTGGAAGACAAGTGCTTGAATCTTTTGCTCACAGATTCTTGTGTTCAGTTGTTGTAGTTGTTATGTGCTCTCCTTTATTTGGTGCCATTAAATGTTTTCTTTTATGTTTGAATGAGAAAATTTTGATGTAGAAATAATTTTCATATGCTTTTTGTCTATATTGTTTCATGAATTCATTTTCAGATCGATAAGTTTATACAAAATTCATCCAAGCTAGATGTTTTATGCTACTTTGAATGTTTTCTTTTTCATTTATCCATATTTAAGATTTTATGTCTAGCAATAGTTGGTTGTCTGGCCTCTAGGATAAAAAAATTCTTGTCAAGTTCTAAAAACCTTAACTTGATCTTCCTTATGACTCCATGCCCAATATGTATTATTCCCAACACTATTAATCATTTCATACTCTTTATTCTCATGGAAGCTAGCCATTGTACTGATTGAAAAACTGATAGGAGAGAGCCCTCTCTAGGTTGCAATAAGGATAGCTTCCAATCTCAAAGTAGTTTTGAGGTTACCTCTGATATTTTATGTTGCAACCAAGAAAATTACAGAGTGATAGCATTTTGTTGTCATTGTCTGCGAACGAAGGTGAAATATCCCCTAGGAAAGAACGACAAGGTTTCAAGATCTAATTCCCGAGGGTAAATTGAGAATCAGGTATAGAAGTCGGTAGTATAATTTTACCCCGGCGATTTCATTGTCAAGATCAGTTACAATAAGGTGACCCCATTGGAAATCCTCTCTCCCAAGAAGATCCATACAAGGAAGAACCCATACCCAAATCCTCTAGAGGTTGCATTTTTCCCTGAAAAAATTATTAGAAAAAGTCAGAAAAGATCATCTGAGATACATACAATGTCCTTATAAGGAACATTTTTTTGTCAAAATCTGAGGTTAAAAGTCTTGAAGATGTTCCCTTTGTTGTAAAGTTTGAAAAGTTTCTGGTCAGAACTAAGTCAGAGTCTGATTTAAGTAAGACAATGTTTGACTTTAATAAGTTTAATATTTATTTCCTCTAGCTCTTGGTGTTAGCTCCCCAAATCCTAGTGTTAGTTCCCCAAAAGCCTCACTCTCAAGCCAAGTTTCAATCCCAAAACAGAGTCTTATTAAAGTCATGATTGTTAGGTTTTCCCCTCTTGTTCTCCCTGCTCAACTGCATGACTTACCTCAAAGCTATTATGAAAGAATTAAAACTTATAATGCAGAAGGAGATATCACAACACAACAAAATTTGGATAGATTTAATGATTTTGTGGATTTAGAAGAAGTTGACTATGAATATGCAAAAATGAGATTGTTTGCACAAATTTTTGTTGGATAAGTCAAGAAATGGTTCAAGGGACTTGCAGTAGGAAGTATCCCTGATTTTCATGGTTTTGAAACAATTTTCCTCGAGAAATGGGAGGATAAGAAAAACCCATTATAGCTCCTAACACTATATAATAGTTTGAAAATAGATGTTGTTGAAACAATGCAAGATTTTTCCACTAGGTTCGTGAAGGTGTATAACGCAATTCCTGATCAGGTTAAACCTCCTCTTCAAGCTTCCCAGTTGCACTATGTTGAT
>ML819401.1:0-47178 GCA_009831015.1 Picea engelmannii
TGTTTTTGTATCTAGCTGATCAAACACTTCTTCACATTCTTCCTTAACTTCTCTTGCCATTTTCCTGCTTTTGGCTATATTGGTCTCCCATGTTTTTAATATGATGTCTCCCCTAATCTGTTCTTCTACAGTCAGCTTTGGGATTGCTCGTACTTCTTCTCTATCCAAAAATTCTACTGCCTTTTGAAAAGTAACGCAAGCTATTGTAGCCTCATTTTCCTTGAGAGCAATGTTATCCAGTGAGTGGCTTATTTCCAGGAAGTAGTTTTGAACGATTTCTATTTTAGAAAGTATGTTTTCTTGTTCTTATTGTAGTTTCTCATGCACCTCTAGTGGTTGGGATTGAAATGTTGTTATATTCGCAACTTGTCCTTCAATGGAATTCAACTCAACCTGTAGCTATCTCACTAACTCTTCCTGTCGAATAACCTATACTTGACTCATTTTCATCTGCTTGTTCGCTTCCTCTAAACTAGACTTCAACAATTGCATTTCCTGCTTGTCAGCAGTTCTTAAGTGTTCAATTCTTTGATTTACCTCCTCTCGACTATTATTTTTTGTGTTCCTTATTTGGTCCTACAACTGAGATATCGTTTGATTTTCTTCTTCAGCCTTGTTTTCATAGAGTCAACTGAGAATAAATTGGTCGTTGCCAAAGCTCCCATAGAGCATGCTACTTCTGTGGTGAAATCTTCCTCTTCTAGGTTCTGCCCATCTATGAGAACTCTGTGTTTCTTCACCATTGCTCCTTCTCTCAGATGCATTTCCTGTTTTACTACAGTCTTCCTCTTCCTACTAAAAAAGTATTCAGAGGAAGGTATCTCTTCTCTAGAGATAGAAGTAAGGTCACTTCCATATATGACTTCCAGATGGGGGGTCCCAAAAGTTTACTGTAAAGGAGTTAATGGTGTAATAGGGCTGCCCAATTCTGAAGATTGAGTTTCTCCTATTGTTTTGGGGATATCAGCAGGAATATTTGATGATAAAAGAGGAATCATTTGACACGACTTTGAAGGTGTCTCGAGCCTAACTTATGTTTCCGAATTTGGGTTCTCTATTAGTGAAGCTTCTTCTTTTTGTGAAGATGCTTCAGTCTTCTTTGGATTTTCTTCAATAGTCCCTTTATCATGAGCCTCTGATCCGAAACCTAGGGGAATACTTCCTTGAGCTGGAGGAGGGGTTGTTGATTCTCCGTGTAGTATCTTTGGAAAACCACTTCGCCTATGCTTATGGAAAGTTAGAAAGTTGGTCTGTAGGTCGGGTGATAATGCTTGTACTCTGTCTAATATTTCCTCATAGGTTCTAGCTCCCTTGAACATGTCGTCGCAGGGAGAATCTTCATGTTCATACATTTTCATATTGCAATGAGCAAGATGATTTCCTACAATATGATAAGGATCATGTTTTCTGAGTTCAATATCTACTAATTTGATGTCTTCCAGTGTTGCAGCTTCTACCTTGGAATGACCAAAGTTAAGCAGTGAACACTTCCCAATCTGTATCGGAAAAACTGGCTAGAACTTCTTCTAAACTGCTTTCAATTCTGTGTTGATGCCACCTGTTATTATTTGGTAGGCCACCTCCCTACACACCAGTCTGTCGGGAAGGAACTTTAGAAGTACGTAAGGAGGAATCGAGCACTCGAAAACCCTGACATAGGAGAAACCCTCTTCAATAAACCAATCTTCAATCGCTCTGAGGTTTCCCATGACTGGATCTGAAATACGATGGGGTGCATAACCATATAAAATTTTGTGCAAAGGTATCACTACATAGTGACATATTTCATAAAATAAATCTTTAACATTCTCCTCCCATAGTTTAGAGTGATAAACATGAATGGGCTCCGCACAGGCTAGGTTCCAGCTCCAATTCATCAAGGGGAATGGAGTCATGTAACAAATAGCATCCATAATATATGAAAACATGTAAAAAGATGCAGGTTGGCCTTTTGATTTTGTCATTTGGTACTCTGCAATCTCCTTAGTTAGATTATCTGATAAAATTTTACCCCAGTTGAAACTGTAACCCTTGGCTACTTCGTGTATAAGTGGCACCCATTCTGTATGGAAATGGGTAGGGTTTTCCTCTCGAAAAGTCTACATGGAATCAGAGCTATATAAACCATGTATTCATTTAATGGAGTTGTGCCATAAATACCATGGGTATCAACTCTAAATCTCACTGGAATTCCCTACCATTCTTTGATTATACCTGGATATGTTTGATCGAATCTGTACACTCATTTATTTGAAATTCCTCTATGAATTTTGCATTATAAATGTCTTTAGAAGTAGGGGACAATTTATACATTACTTGGATGTGCTCAGGTTTGAACGAGCCAATGACGACCTTTTGGCTGTTTAGAATGCTCCTTGTCTGAATGTCGGTTTTCTCTAAAGCCCAACTTATCATGTCATTGTATGGCATGAGTCTCGATTGCATGGATATTTTATGAAGCTCATACTCTGCTATGTCTTTGAGTTTATTTTCATTCTTTTCATTCCTGAAATCGTCGGGGCAATTCCTAATCTCATAGTCTAATATTTCAAAAATCTACCTCTAGGATTTGAGTGAATCCACAGCATGTGGCGTAGTGTCGGATATAACATCTCCATCCGTATTTGAGCTTTCATATTCCTCCTCACTCTTCTTAGGCGCTTTTCTGGGTGCCATGATGTTTGTGCTAAAATGAAAACCTGTTGCAGAGAAGAAATGTGTAAGTTCTTTTGAATGTAACTCACTCCTAGTCTGAAAGTAAGAATGATATTTGAAATAACAAACCTTTACTAACTTTTAACTTGTCTTAAATTTAGCGTACCGATACAGGCGATAAAAATTAAATGCTTTAATGGGTATGGTATTCCTGGAGATACGCACTTTATGTTAAAAATATCTCCATTAATCCGTTATAGATACTGCCACATATCGACGATTCAAAACTGGGATTTCAAAAGGAATGTCATCGAAAACTCCTGAATAGCGAAACGCGAAAAGTTATTTAATAACCTTAATGTTGTTTTAAAATTAAGTTAATTACGCTTAAGCACTTAATTCTTCTGGGATTTCATGTTTTGGAGTTTCAAGCATCGTGTCCGCAAGAGGTATGACACAAGTAAATCCCGAATAGTGAAAACGCGATGGGATTTATTTAGGCACTAACCACTTGTTTTAACCCTTTAATTAATCGCGATCAGGGGTTAGTCTTTAATTTTCGTGGATTGGAGTATCGGGATTCCAATGACTCTTTAACACAAGAAATCCTGAATCGCAAAACCATGATGGGATTTATTATCATTAAACCTTCTTACTTCTTAATAAACATAGCATTAGCTTTTAAGAATTTTGCGACTTCGGGAATTGGGGTTTTAAGGAGACTCAAGGTCGACTCTTTGATTTTCTGAATTGTGGCTGATTAACGATTTGTTAAGTATGTTTTAAAACTTAATTAATCATGATTAAAAGGTATTTCATGAAAAATGCGTCGGGACATTTGAAAAGTTGTTTAAGTTGAGATGGCCGAAAAAGAACATGTGAAAGGCTTAGAAAACCATTAATGTTTTTAATTATTACTTTAAAATCTGTTCAATTCCTTTTAAATAATCACTTTTTCGAGACTTCAGTACCGAGACTTTGGAGTTGTTATTAAAAAACATACTTCGTGAATAGCCGAACCTCGAAACCCGAAAACCCTGAAAGACCTTTTGACTCCTTTTTAGAACTAAGGGCGGCCCCGCAACGAGAGAAAAATGGAGATTTGTATTTAGAGAAGAAAAATAAACTTTGTTTCAACATTATTGGCCTAAATTATTGGCAGATGTAAATGCCAAAGTCAGAGCCTGTAATTCATGCCAATTATTTGCAAGCAAGCAGAAACTCCTAGCACTACCTCTGGTCCCGGTTAAAACGGAAGCTCCATTCTAACAATGGGGGTTGGATTTTATAGGCGAAATTAATCCACATTCCAACGCACAACACAAATGGATCCTGACCGCTACATATTATTTCACCAAATGGGTAGAAGCTATTCCGACTAGAAAAGCCACAGATTCAATGGTGATAGATTTCGTGGAAGAAAACGTATTATCTAGATTTGGCTGTCCCCGAAAGAAAGTTACATATAATGCCAAGGAATTCAAATCTATGGCAATGGTCAGCTTTTGCCAAAAGTACATTATTATATTGGGTCACTCCACGGAATACTACCCCCAAGGCAATGGGCTAGTTGAATCATCAAATAAAATCTTAATTACCATAATTAAGAAGGTGTTGAACAAAAATAAAAAATCCTGGCATGTGCATTTGAAATACTCGTTGTGGGCAAATCGGATAGGCACCAAGAAATCGATTGGAACTTCTCCATTTCAAATTATATATGGGACTGATGTGGTATTATCCATAAACCTAGCTCTACCTGTGATGAAACTTTTGCAACATGAAAAATAAGAACCAAACCATGTCACAAGAAGAATAAATCAACTGATTGAAGTTCATCAAAATAGGGACGAGGTGGATGAAAGGCTGTAGAAATATCAAGACAACATGAAAGCACTGTTCGATCATAAGGCTAAAGATAGGGAATTCCTCCCTGGTGATTTGGTTTTGAAATGGGATGCTAGGAGGGAAGACTCAGCAAAACATGGAAAATTTGATCATATATGGTATGGACCATTCAAAGTCACAGCTTCTGAAGGGAAGAACTCACTTCTGCTAGAAAATTTGGACGGTAAAATCCTCAACACCCCTATCAACGGGCGTTATCTGAAGCACTATATGTAATAAAAAATTTCCAAAATTCCACTGTATATGCCGGTTTGTGTTTTCTATTTTTATAGTTTTTGGATAAGTTTTACTTTCACCGCAAATAAAGCAGGTTAGTGATCTCCTAGAAATAGAGATATGAAATATTCAACACATTGAATTCTATAAATCTTAAAACCCTGATGCTTTTCATGTTGTCTTCTTGCAGGATTCTGGTCTACAACCCAAACATCAAAAAGAAGAAAACAGATGGTCATGTATTAGGAAATTGATTCGCTCGAAGGTGATAAAAAATAATTTACTAAGATGAGAACGAAGTGGTAAGGCAAAGGTATGAATTTCCGAAATGTCTAGATTTCAAATGAATATCACCTAGGTGCAACAACGGTCTCATGAGTATGAACATATTCGCTCGAGGTATCATCAAAAAAATGAAATTTTCTATGGATCATAAAGGATTCCTCTAGATAAGATAAAAATAAGTAACATAATCAGGAGAAGTAAAGTGACCTCAAAAAAAGGGTTCCAAGAGTTAGGATTGCATTACCACAACTATGTTTATGAAATCCAAAGCCTTCTTTGTCATCCTGTTCCAATCTATGGTATTTCCCCTTGACCCCAGACGCCTTCCCATGATTTCCACAAAGGAAGGAGAGGTTACACTTTAGCTCTGAAAGCTGACAAACGAATCTTTAGAAGAAAGATAAGTCCTCACGACTCCTCAAACTCTTACTGAACAAAGATATGTATAGGCTAATCCCAACTCTCTTAGTTCTTTTAACAGGTTCTAAAAAAATTTAGTCTTGCTCAAAAGAAGGTCCATGGAAACAAAATTCCACCATAAGTTTTCCTACAGACTTAGATGTTTTTAAGGTCGAAAAGAAACTGATCCAGAGTAATCAAAGTGAGTTTACAGACCTATGTTGAAAAATTATACACAGATTGATTTCCCCCACTTCATGTCAAAGAAAGTATAAGATGGATGGTGAAAGGAAATTCAAAAAATTGATTGCCCCCATCTAGTCCAAAAAAAAAGAGATGATGAGAGAAAATTCATAAAATGATTTCCCTCATCTCAGCATTTAAATGCAAAGTTACAATTTGAAGTGGTGAAAGGAAATTAAATAAAGGGAATCAGATAAATTCACAGGGGTATTGAACAGGCTCGATAGCAGTGAAGCAATGTCTAAGATATCTATAAGGTTGTTATACATGAATTATATTGTACTCTGGTAAATTAATTTTCTATGAATCTCGATCTATGTCCCAAGTTTGTGCAGGACTCCCTGATTAAAAACATTAAAATTACTTCACCTTGAGGAAAGCAAGATCAATAGAACCTGTTAAAATTCCTAAGGTTGTTTGGATTATCTTAAGCAAACCAAAAATCAATATCAGGAAAGAGGAAGTCAAATGGCCTAAAATTGAGATTAGAGAGCGATTGGGTTTCGAAAGATTTCATAGATAAGGATGAAACCCCCTTTTTTCCTCTGCACCCTCTTTCTGAACAAGTTTTTGTAGAAACAAACCAATGACTCCATTTGCCCAATAAAGGCACGTGGTTTACAGTTCTTCTCGTCCTGCAGGGAGACGAGATCCCTAGATGGAGCCTATGTTGAAACAAAGTTTATTTTTCTTCTCTAAATCCAAATCTCCATTTTTCTTTGGTTACGGAGCCACCCTTAGTTCTAAAAAGGAGTCAAAAGGTCTTTCGAGATTTTCGGGTTTTGGGGTTCGGCTATTCACGAAGTATGTTTTTTAATAGCAACTCCAAAGTCCTGGTACCGAAGTCTCGAAAAAGTGATTTTTTAAAAGGAATTGAATCAATTTTAAAGTAATAATTAAAAACATTAACGACTTTCTAAGCCTTTCACATGTTCTTTTTCGGCCATATCAACTTAAACAACATTTCAAATTTCCTGATGTGCTTTTCATGAAATACCTTTTAATCATGATTAATTAATTTTTAAAACATACTTAACAAATCATTAATCAGTTGCATTTTGGGAAATCAAAGAGTCGACTTTGAGTCTCCTTAAAACCCCGATTCTCGAAGTCACGGAATTCTTAAAAGCTAATGCTATGTTTATTAAGAAGTAAGAAGGTTTAATGATAATAAATCCCATCGCGATTTAGCGATTCGAGATTTCTTGTGTTAAAGAGAGGTCGGAGTCCCGATACTCCAATCCACGAAAAGTAAAGACTAACCCATGATCGTAATTAATTAAATGGTTAAAAAAAGTGGTTAGCAACTAAATAAATCCCATCGTGGTTTCGCAATTCGGGATTTACTTGTGTCATACCTCTTGGGGTCACGATGCTCGAAACTACGAAACATGAAATACTGAAAGAATTAAGCGCTTAAACAAAGTTAACTTAATTTTAAAACAAGTATTAAGGTTATTAAATAACTTTTTGTGTTTCACTATTCGGGAGTTTTCGATGACCTTCCTTTCAAAATCCCAGTTTTGAATCGTCGATATGTGGAAATATCTATAACGGATTAATGGAGATATTTTTAACATAAAGTGTGTATCTCCAATCATACCATCCCCATTAAAGAAATTAATTTTTATCACCTATATCAGTACGCTAAATTTAAGAAAAGTTAAAGGTTAATAAAGGTTTGTTATTTCAAATTTCATTCTTACTTTCAGACTAGGAGCAAGTTACATTCAGAAGAACTCACTCATTTCTTCTCTGCAACAGGTTTTCATTTTAGCACAAACATCATGGCACTGAGAAAAGAGCCTAAGAAGAGTGAGGAGGCAGGTGAAAGATCAAATCCGGATGGAGATGTTATATCCGACACTACGCCACATGCTGTGGATTCAGTCAAATCCTGGAGGCAGATTTTTGAAACCATAGACTATGAGATTAGGAATTTCCTCGACGATTTCGGAAATGAAAAGACTGAAAATAAACTCAGAGACATAGCAAAGTCTGAGCTTAATAAAATAGCCACAAGGCCGAGACTCATGCCATACAATGACATGATAAGATGGGCATCAGAGAAAACCGACGTTCAGACAAGGAGCATTCTAAACAGCCAAAAGATCATTGTCAGCTCGTTCAGACCCGAGCACATCCAAGTAATGTATAAATTGTCCCCTAATTCTAAATACATTTATAATGTCAAATTCGTAGAGGAATTTCAAAGAAAGGAGTGTACATAATTTGATCAAACATAACCAGGTATAATCAAAGAATGGTGGGGAATCCCAGCGAGATTTAGAGCTGATACCCATGGCATTTATGCCATAGCTTCGTTAAATGAATACATGGTTTATATAGCTCTGATGCTATGTAGTCGTTTTGGGAGGAAAAGCCCTACCCATTTCCTGCAGAATGGGTGTCACTTCTACATGAAGTAGCCGAGGGTTACAGTTTCAACTAGAGTAAAATTTTATCAGATAATCTAACTAAGGAGATTGTAGAGTACCAAACGACAAAATCGAAAGGCCGACCTGCATATTTTTACATGTCTTCATATATTATGGATGATATTTGTTACATGACTCCATTCCCCTTGATGAATTGGAGCTGGAACCCAGCCTGTGTGGAGCCCATTCATGTTTATCACTCTAAACTATGGGAGGAGAATGTTAAATATTGTTTTTACGAAATATGTCACTACATAGTGATACCTTTGCACCAAATTTTGTATGGTTATGCACCCCCTCGTATTTCAGATCCAATCGTGGGAAACCTCGGGACGATTGCAGATTGGTTTATTGAAGAGGTTTTCTCCTATGTCAGGGTTTTCAGGTGCTCGATTCCTCCTCACGCACTTTCGAAATCACTTTCCGATAAACTTGTGTGCAGGGAGGTGGCCTACCAAATAATGACAGGTGGCATCGACATAGAATTGAAAGCAGTTCAGAAGAAGTATTGGCCAGTTTTTCCTATACAGATTGGGAAGTGTTCACTGCTTAACTTTCCTCATTCCAATGTAGAAGCTGCAACACTAGAAGACATGAAATTGGTTGATCTTGAACTCAGAAAACATAATCCTTATCAAATTATAGGAAATCATATTTCTCATTGCAATATGAAATTGTATGAACATGAAGATTCTCCCTGCGACGACATGTTCAAGGGAGCCAGAACCTATGAGGAAATATTAGACAGAGTTCATGCATTATCACCCGACCTACAGACCATCTTTCTGAATTTCTAGAAGCACAGGAGAAGTGGTTTTCCGAAGATACTACAAGGAGAATCAACAACCCCTCCTCCAGCTCAAGGAAGTATTCCCCTAGGTTTCAGATCAGAGGCTCATGATAAAGGGACTGCAGAAGAAAATCCAAAGAAGACTGAAGCGTCTTCACAAAAAGCAGAAGCTTCACAAACAAAGCACCCAAAGTTAGAAACATAAGTTAGGCTCGAGAAATCTTCAAAGTTGAGTCAAATGATTCCTCCTTTATCATCAACTATTCCTGTTGATATCCCCAAAACAACAGGAGAAACTCAATCTTCATAATTAGGAATCCCTATTACATCATTAACTCCTTTTCAGTCAACTTTTGGGACCCTCCATCTGGAAGTCATATATGTAAGTGACCTTACTCCTATCTCTAGAGAAGAGATACCTTCCTCTGACTACTTTTTTAGTAGGAAGAGGAAGTTTGTAGTAAAACAGGAAATGCATATGAGAGAAGGCACAATGGTGAAAAAACACAGAGTGCTCATAGATGGGCAGAACCTAGAAGAGGAATATTTCGCCACAGAAGTAGCAGGCTCTATGGGAGCTTTGGCAATGACCAATTTATTCTCAGTTGACTCTCTAAAAACAAGGCTGAAACAGAAAAATAAAATGATAGCTCAGTTGCAGGACCAAATAAGGCACACAGAAAATAATATTCGTGAGGAGGTAAATCAAAGAGTTGAACACGCTAGAACTGCTGACAAACAGGAAATGCAATTGTTGTAATCTAGTTTAGATGAAGTGAACAAGCAGATGCAAATGAGTCAAGTATAGGTTATTCAACAGGAAGAATTAGTGAGACAACTACAAGCTGAGTTGAATTCCATTGAAGGACAAGTTGTGAATATAACAACATTTCAAGCCCAAGCACTACAAGTGCATGAGAAACTACAATCAAAACAACAAAACATGCTTTCTAAAATAGAAAACGTTCAAAACTACTTCCTCGAAATAAGCCACTCACTGGATAACATTGCTTTCAAGGAAAAAGAGGCTACAGCAGCTCACGCTTATTTTCAAAAGGCAGTAGTGTTTTCGGCTAGAGAGGAAGTACCAACAATCCCAAAGATGACTATAGAAGAACAGATCAGGGGAGACATCATATTAAAAACATGGGAGACCAATATTGCCAAAAGCAGGAAAATGGCAAGAGAAGTTAAGAAAGAATGTGAAGAAGTGTTTGATTAGCTAGATAAGAAAACACTGGGCATTGGTAAAGGTGATTGTCCTAGGTTATTAGGACAGATCAATGTTGTAAGGCATCAACTGCTGATCAAAATATGGACCAGGGGTCAAAATTTAGCCCAAAAATGAAAGTGTTCAGAATCGCTTCAAAACAAACGGATGCGTAGGCCTCATCGTCATGAACCCAACGCACTTTGAAAGGGGTCAAACGGACATCCGATGAGTGAGATATCACGTTCTATTCAATTTTCCAACAAGACAAAACAATTGCTGACTGTACAGTCCATACATTCTGTACAACTAACGTGGCAGGTGATGTGTCAAGATGACATGGAAAAATGTTGAGTTGGCAATTTCGGTAGACACGTGGATGAATGGGATTTTGACATGTGGCATATATTTGGCATTTTATTAGTCAATAGAGTGGTGCCACGTGGCCCAGGCATGGGCTACCACGTGGCACCCTGTTATTATTTTGGTGTTTAAAAATTTTATGGAGTCTGTGGGGTTCGAACCCCATACCTCACCCACTGTATGAAAATCTTTGGCAAGGGTTGGGCTGCTATCGCACCCACCATTTGGTTCTTGACCATATACCATTCAACATTTATTTAAAGTGTTGTATTTCATATTTTGGGGCGCGTCCGGGCTGGGGCTTAGCCCCAACCCCCGGTCACATACACTTTTACCATATGACCTTGCCACATGTGATTTTGTGCGGGTTCAAACCACGTTCAAATGGTTAAACACCCACGCACATGGGCATGTGTCGATCCCAAACTGAAAGTTGCAACATAGCCCTTTTTATGCACTGGGATGTGGCCACATGGCCCCCATGTGCCCAACACCTCCGTGATTCGGGGGATTAGTTCGCTAACAGTGTGACAATTTGGCACGTTTTGTGGGAATGTGTGCGTGTGTTGGTTTTAGGCATGGGAAATGCCCAGAAGCTAGGTTACTCACACAGGAGGTGCGAATTGGCGAACCAAAGACAACAAGCTTGAAGGAGGAAAATGGCAGGAGGCCTATCTTCTTCATTTTTTGGCCAAATGAGGTGCCGAAAAATCCCATCTAGGGGTTTTTGGATGTTATGAATCCATTGGCAAAATTTTCAAAGGAATTTGGAGACTTCTGTTGCAGGTTTTACACCATTGAAGTTTCAGGGAGCTCTAGGGAGCTTAGGGCCACCATTGATGGAGGTCATGCTTAGATGAACCCAAGTCTATTTTTTGTGACTGAATAGACATTTTTGACTAATTGTTATGATCTAAACACATTGGGACAGGTTTTAGAGGCATTTGAGGACTTTTAAAGGTGTTTTTTTCCACAAGGAAGCTTAGGGAAGCTCAAGGCCACATGTAGAAAAGGTCATGGTCGGATGAGCCATGGTCCGTTTTCAAAGTTCTATTAGTCATTTTTGGGGTTTTTATGTATTCTGAACCCAATGATACAATCAGTAAATACATTGGAGTTGAGCAGTAGCTTGTAAAATAATCTTTGAAAAACTAATCCCAGAGAGCCTAGTCCATTGATGGAGGCTCAAGGAGATGTAGCCCAATTGGTGGTGAACTCCTTTATCATGTTGTCATTGTTGTGAGGTTTTTTTGCTAGTTATTATTTGTTGTACTTTATGTTGTTGTTGTATTATTTAAACAACACATTTAACCTTTCAAATACCTCACACATAAACACATAAAAGAGGCATAAACTTGACACATAAATCCTCTTGCACAACTAAGACATTGAGCAAGGTCCTGAAGTTTATTTTAATGGAGTAGAGGGTGCTTGCATAGAAAAACAAGTCAACCCCCTATTTTCATATCAGGTGGTATTAGAGAATATTTTTGCTCATGTGATTGCCATTGATAGCTAGAGATTTAGTTGTTGGTATTATTGTGCAAGTTTTGTGTTGAAGTTTGATATCTTGCAAGGATGGAGAAAGCTTCAAACAATAAGAGTTCTCATACATCTTCATTAGCCAAGTTATTTGACAAAGATATGTTGAAGGAATTTGTAACCATGAGATATATGGTGCAAGAGACGTGGCAATATGGGAAGGAGAGCATTGTCCTTCAAGAGCAGTTGATGGCCATGAAGGAGGAGAAGCACCAGCTTCTTTAAAATTTTCATGAGATGGAGACTCAACTCCATGAGGCAAAGGAAACCCTTACCAAGTACATGCATGAACATGAGGTATGTAATGTTGGTTTTTCTTCAAATTCCTCTCAAGAAGAATGCTTTGGTGTTTTTGAAAATCACACTAGAGGAATAGGGTCCAAGTTATTGTTAAAAATGGGCTATGAAGGTAGAGGGTTAGGCAATCATGTACAAGGCATTGTTGAGCCTATTGTTGGTGAGGAGAGGCCCAAGTATTGTGGTCTTGGATATGAAAAGAAAGATGGATCATATTCCAAAGTTGAGGAGACAAGGGAAAGAGTTCCAAGAACAACTTTTGTTGCAAGTTCAATCCCTCAAGCATGCAAAGTGTGTGTTCAAGATGAATGCAAATGTGCGAAACAAGAGAGTTGTAACAGCCATGAGGACAAGAAAATATTTGTTGGTATTCAAAAGAGAGCTATTAACTCTTCAAATTCACCTCCTCAAGAAGGCAATAAAGGTGAATTTTCAAGTTATATTTCTTCCTATAATTCAGTTGCATTTGATTATGTTAAGCATCGTAAATTTGCATGTAAAAATGGAAGAAAAATTCCATGTACATATTGTGGTTTAGATAACCATCATGTTTCAAGATGTTGGAAAAGATTGACCACGTTCAAGAAACTTTCCAAGCAAAGGAAACTTGAAAAGAAGATGCAAAAGATTTGCACTCATTGCCAGAAGAGAGTTCATCTCATTGACCAATGTTGGACATTGCATCCAACCACTCATCCACAACACGAGAAGCGGATGGATAAAGAGACTGGCAAGAATGGAAGAGGATATTCCATCATTGATGTGAGTTAAGATGATTTACAAGAAGATGATTTTCAGCAGAAAAAGTCACCATTGAATTGGCTTGGTAAGAAATGGTTAGATTTCTTGAGCAAGTAAGGCTTGCATTTTTCTATTTGTAGATGCAATTTTCATCCTTATGTATGCATTTGTATTGAAAGTATGAAAAGATGCAGCAGTTTATCACAACTTGTATGATGCAAGTTTGCATGTGAATAAAATTCTATTGAAGGCATTCTTGTTGTTGCACAACTTCGCCATGAGGATGTAAAAGATGGGTATGATACTCACGTGTTGCAGCCATTTATCTTTTCAGTTTCAGCTCTTATGTACCCACATGTTTTTGGGTTTATCTACTTATGTTTGTACTTGAAGGAGAGTTGAAGAGCTATGCACATGCATGTGATTTTGTATGTGTGTAAACATTGAACTTTGTGATAGTTTCATTATGAGTGGCTCATGATTGTAACATGGTTGTGTATCATGAATGTCGATATGTTTCAAATGAGTCTCAACTTGTGTCGATGTTGTCTTGACGACTATGTTGTGTCGATCATGTCTTTCGACTTATGTTTAGTCGATGGTGTTTGTCGACTTGTAAGTCAATATTGTACACCAAGATGTAGGAAAATGTCATGTACTTTGATGAAGTACAAGATGTGACCATTTGCTTGAAGAGAAAAAAGACTTTGTTGGCATCATTTTCAGTCTTGTATAAAGTTTGTTTTCAAGATTGATGGTTTTCTTGGTTTGTGACAAGATGTCGCAAGAAAGTATTTTTGCAACCATTGTAGAGCGGATTGTGTTGACGCCAAAGAGTTCACAAGAGGGACTTGATTCTTAGTGGGAAGGCTGACATATTTCCAAGCACAAAGAGAACAGTGGTTCAGCAGCAGCAAGAGAATAGTGGTTGAGGGACATAGCCAGTTACAGTGCAAGGCATGTCAAGGTACCCAGGTGATTGCCAAAAGACTTTTCAAGTAGAATCAATTGATAGAACTTGGAAGTAGAAGAGTATTGAAGCTCAGGAAGATAATCATCAGCTTTTGTGGGTCCAAAATCCTTTCAGTGGGAAGGTGTGATCAGAATCTGGACCAGGGATCAAAATTTAGCCCAAAAATGAAAGTGTTCAGAATCTCTTCAAAATGAACGGGTGCCTAGGCCTCATCATCACGAATCCAAATCACTTTGAACGGGGTCAAACAGACATTGTATGAGTGAGATATCATGTTCTATTCAATTTTCCAAACAGACAAAAAATTGTTGAATGTACAGTCTGTACAGCTAACGTGGCAGGGCCGTACAGATGATGTGGCACGTGACGTGTCAAGCTGATGTGGAAAGATGCTAATTTGGTAGTTTTGACGGACATGTGGACAAATGGGATTTCAACACATGGCATATAGTTGGCATTTTATTGGTCAATAGAGTTGTGCCACGTGGCCCAGGCATGGGCTGCCACGTGGCACCCTGTTATTGTTTTGGTGTTTGAAAATTTTATGGAGTCCGTGGGGTTCAAACCCCGGACCTCACCCACCGTATGCATATCTTTGGCAAGGATTGGGATGCCATCGCACCCACCATTTGTTTCTTGACCATATACCATTTAACATTTATTTAAAGTTTTGTATTGCATATTTTGGGGTGCGTCCGGGCTGGGGCTTAGCCCCAGCCCCTGGTCACATACACCTTTACCATATGACCTTGTCACACATGGTTTTGTGTGGGTTCAAACCACATTCAAATGGTTAAACACCCACGTGCCTAGACACGTGTCAAGCCCAAACTAAAAGTTGCAACGTAGCCATTTTTATGCGCTGGGACGTGGCCACATGGTCCCCGTGTGCCCAACACCTTTGTGATTCGGGGGCTTAGTTCGCTAACGGTGCGAAAATTTGGCACATTTTGTGGGCATGCATGTGTGTGTTGGGTTTAGGCACGGGAAACACCCAGAAGCTAGGTTACTCACACAAGAGGTGTGAATTGGCGAACCAAAAACAAGCTTGAAGGAGGAAAATGGCAGGAGGCCTATCTTCTTCATTTTTTGGCCAAATGAGGTGTCGAAAAAGCCCAGCTAGGAGATTTTTGATGTTCTGAATCCATTGGAATAGTTTTCAAAGTAATTTGGAGACTTCTATTGCATATTTTACACCATTTAAGTTTCAAGGAGCTCGAGGAAGCTTAGGGCCACCATTGATGGAGGTCATGCTCAGATGAGCCCAAGTCTATTTTCTATGACTGAATAGTCATTTTTGAATAATTGTTATGCTCTGAACACTTTGGGATAGGTTTTAGAAGCATTTGAGGACTTTTACGGGTGTTTTTTCCATAAGGAATCTCAGGGAAGCTCAAGGCCACATGTAGAAGAGGTCATGCTTGGATGAGCCATGGTCCGTTTTCAAAGTTCTATTAGTCATTTTTTGGGTTTTTATGTATTATGAACCCAATGGTACAGTCAGTAAATCCATTGGAGTTGAGCAGCAGATTGTAAAAGAATCTTTGACAAACTAATATCAGAGAGCCTAGTCCATTGATGGAGGCTCAAGGAGATGTAGCCCAATTGGGGGTGAACTCCTTTATCATGTTGTCATTGTTGTGAGTTTTTTTTGTTGGTTATTATTTGTTGTACTTTATGTTGTTGTTGTATTCTTTAAACAACACATTTAACCTTTCAAATACCTCACACATAAACACATTAAAGAGGCATAAACTTGACACAAATCCTCTTGCACAACTAAGACATTGAGCAAGGTCCTGAAGTTTATTTTAATGGAATAGAGGGTGCTTGCATAGCAAAAGAAGTCAGCACCCTATTTTCAGATCAACTACATATCAAGGAGAGATGGAATGAAACCCAGCTCAAGATTTCACAATTGAAGCAGCTTGACATCACCCAAATGGATAAGTGGTTAATAAAGCCAAATCTACAGTTGCAGTCGACAAAGTTTGAAAAGGGAAAGATTGAAGACAGGCTACCCAAAATTCAAAGGAAGTTATATGTGTTTGAAGTAAAGGATACGACAGAACCTTCCAGAATTTTGGTGCAGTTTCTTGACAGGTGCGTCAAGTGTTTTGGATTGAGCGAACGAAGTGCTTCAAAGAAATGATGAAGTAACGCATGTATGCTCATTTTTTCCAACTGGTAGAAAAGTAAAATGTAACAGAGCAAAACGATTCAAATTTTTTATTTTGTAACCATTAGCACCTAGGAGATTAGGATAATACCAACCATCTAGGGTTGATAATTTTCTTTGTATAAATACAATTTTGAAAGATGGAACCCGGGGGGGGATTTTTCCTTGGCCAATTGTAGAAGAGAAATTTTTCATTTGCCAGAATTAATACAAATGCAAATCGAAGACTCCAGATCCCGTCAAGTTTGAGTTATGTGTTCCTCTGTTATTTCATATTTAACATCATTTCTTATATATATTTGATGAATTCTTAGCTGCAATTTAGTACAACCTCTACTGTGGTGATTGATTATTTTAGTCATCTAATCGTTTACATATTCTCCTCTGTATCGGCTATCAACAGGTACAAGACCTATGAATTACTTAGATTTCTATATCTTATGCTTCTTTAAAGTATTTCTTCTCCATTTTCTTCTTCTGTCACAAAGTGATATTATTCCCCGGTTGATGCCTCACATTGTTCCACAGCTTTATGTTTTCTTTCATTTCATGCATGATTTTCAGTTTAACTTAGATACGGGAGATGACCTTTGATTTTTTTATACTATTAATTGAAAATTTGGGAATTTTTATTACATAATCTACAATAGAAACAACAACCTAAAAAACAACAAATCTTTAAAACTCTTTTTCCTCCATGACTGTACCTATTATGAGACAGCCCAATATTGAACCCGATTTTACAGATTATACCAGTATCACTTTAACTCTTTTTAACACCATCTTAAAAACTGCTACCACCCAGGTTGAACTTGAACGTTCATGGGCAACCATTGAGCAGAACATTAGCACCCAGGAACAATTGGAAGCTAGACAAAGACAACTCAGAAATCAACCATAGATCCTTTTCCCTTAAGAGGTGTTTTTCCTTTCTTTATATCATAGACCCTCTTTATTTTCGGATGCCTAGACTTTATACTTTCAAGCCTTAAGTATAAACTTTGGAACAACATCTTTTTGGCGCCATTGTTGGGGATGGAGAGACGAAATTATTTTCCCTGGGAGAACGACATTTGTAAGTTTCTCTCTTAGATAGTGAACAAAGAGTGAACACTTTTTAAAGGCTAAGTTATTATTCACTTGGCAACTCCACGTTTAAGTAAGTTGGCATCTGGTCAAAGGAACACTAGACAAAACCCAGATGATAAACAGACCATGCATGTTTCAGATCCTGAAAAAATACTAGAAACAAGAGGTTTCCTTAAGCAAACCATTGCGGTCTACCAACCTAAATACACGTAGTCTAAGGCTAAGATTCCACATCAAACTCTAAATTTGCAAGAAGTTTCCACCCAAACCCTTTTCGAAGAAACGTCGGCTAAGACAGTTGAAGCCGAGACCATAAAACCAAATTTAGTTTTCCCAGAAGTTAAATTTGAAACTCATCTGACTACCTCCTGCGTAAGCGAAGGTGATCATCCCTCAGTAAATCTTGCATCGATTGACATCCCACCAACTCTTCAATTAGATTTCTCGACCTCACAAAGTCTTGAAGAGTATACCATATACTCGGATTCCATGCCTTCGAGGTCTCCCATTTACATCTCTTGCAAATAAGAGGAACTGAGTCCCCATATCCTGTTCCCCCCTTTTTAAGTTTTCTCGTCTCCCGATAAACGGTTTTTGAATCCTTTCTTGATTCATCCCGAAGAAGCTAAAGGATCACTATATGTCTTTGAAAACCCTCTTTATAATCTACCAGTTACCTCCCCTAGGATATATATGGCTGCTGCAGGAGGAGGAGGGGGCAGTCAAGGGCCACCCCCACCCCCCAAAATTTTCACCAAAGTAGCTTCCAGATATGCTCCTTTGGTCCTCCCAGTACCCCTTCATGACTTACCTGAAAACTACATGAAGAAATTACCTAAGTTTATAGGGGAAGGAGACCTAACCGCAGCCAAACATATAAATTTCTTTGATCACTTCGCAGATATTCTCGATCTCAAACACGAAGACATGTATTCGTAGTTTTTTGTTCAAACTTTCGAAGGTGAGATAAGAACTTGGTTTCGAGGATTGCTCGCAGGCTCGATAGCATCTTATAATGATCTAGGAAACTCTTTTCTCAAACAGTGGGGTGAGAGAAAGGATCACCCATATTATCTAACCGAGTTTGGGGCTTTGAAGAAGAAAAATTCGGAAACTTTTATCGAATTCATTCAAAGATTTAATAAGTTATATAACAAGATACCAGTTGAAGTTAAACCTTCCCAGCCTATAGCAAAAGTAACGTTCGTTGGGGCTTTCGAACCTGAGTTTGCATTATTATTAAGAGAAAGGAGAGCAGTTGAACTTACCAGAATGCAAGACGATGTAGTAGATATTGAGTCAAATATGATGTCTTCTAGTAAATTAAAAGAAAAGGTGGAAACGGGAAACAAAGAGACCAAACGTTTTAGGGAACAAGCGGGACCCTCAGGATCTGGGAGATCCTCAGATGATAAAATGGATGATATGGATAGGATAATAAAAGAGCTATCAAATAAAATTTCAAGGATGGAGCTAGATCAATATAAATCAGATCAATTCATTAGGAGAGAATTTAGAAGAAACCCTAATCCTCAGATACAACAAAGACAGATTAAAAATGAAGATCAAAAAGTTCAAACCCCTTTAAAAAATGAAAATTTTATAGGAGGGAATAACATGCAAGAATTTGAGGATTTAGAAGAAGATATGAACAATTTGGGCAACGATTGTCTACAAACTCATTTGACAAGGCAAGATTATGAGAGGTCTCTAAACACAAAACTACGGTCAAATAAAGAAAGCAACATAAATAATACAGATGATTCTGCCTATCAAGGAATAGCCGATACTATAATGGGCGAGCTCCAACATAAGTACAATCTAAGGCCTAAAAATAAAAACATGGCAACTAATCAACCAAAGAAAATCCTGCCAAGAGGCAAAATATACAATCCCACTCCAAAAGACACCGAGATATAGAACACCAAAATAAAAGAAGTGGACCCACAAAATACCAAAATAAAGGAAGCTGAGATCCAAGCTGGGAAAACTAAGGCAGTTGAAACACAGACATCGGAAGCAAAAATAACTGAAAATAAAGCAATGCAAACAAATAAGTCAGAAAGGAAGGAGACTGAATTACCAATCAGAGAAACCGAAAATACTATAGGAGGTTTCAGCCTAGAAAATGAGATTAACAAAATCAAAATACCAATACCTCTGGTTGAACTAGCAAAGAATCTCGTTTACCAAAAACAAATCACCAAAATGATAAATTTTTCAGATATGGGAAGTCAAGATGACATTATAAATTTGGAAGATGATAAGCCTAATATAATTTTTGGTCCACATTTTGAAGGGTCCATAGATACCGTTGTTCCTTTCTACATTACACTAAATGTGCACGATCGTCTGCTACATAACTGCATGATGGATTCTGGAGCCTCACATAACGTGATGCCCAAGGCTATTATGGATAGACTTGGCCTCGAAATTACCAGGTCATACAGAGACCTGTATTCGTTTGATTCGAGGAAAGTTAAATGTATGGGCATGATCAAAGACTTGGTAGTAAATCTTGCACAGATCCCAGTAAAAATTATTCTGATGGATGTGGTTATTGTTGATATACCTCTGAAGTATGGTATGCTATTATCCAGGTCTTGGGATGCTAATCTTGGAGGATCCCTTCAGTTGGACATGACATACGCCACAATTCCCATTTTCAGAGGACAGTTCACCCGATTGTAATGGGAAACACGGCTGGCATACACGGTAAGTGATCCACATAATCCTAGAAATTACCCTGTTTATGTCATTGATCAAGATCTTGGAAATTGTATTTTATCAATTGATGACGATATAGATGAATGTGCTGAAGATTTCACAGAAAAAAAAATAAAACAGAAAAGGTAAAAGAAAGTGTATATAGTACCGGAACCTGGAAAATGTATTTCGATGGTGCTTTGTCATGTGAAGGAGCAGGCGCAGGAGTACTCTTTGTAGCACTTGGATATGATTTTATCATTCCTTTCTCTTTCATACTACAATGGGACATAGACTACACAAATAATGTATGCGAGTACGAAGCCCTGGTTTTGGGATTAGAAGCTGCCAGAAAATTAAACATAAAAAACTTGGAAGTCTATGGAGATGCGGAATTAATTGTGAAACAAGTAAATTGGCGGTATCAGGCCAAAAACCTGAGATTGAGATATTATATAAATTGCACCTAGGATTTAATGGAAAAAAAATTCTCGTCAGTTAATGTTCATTACATTCCCCGTACAGAAAATCTGCAAGTTGATTCGTTAGCCAAAGTAGCCTCAACTTTTGCACCTCCTACAACTTTAAAACTTAAGTATCACATAGATATGAGGCACACACCCTCCATACCAAACAATATACAACATTGGAAGGTGTTCGAAGATGATGAACAGATCATAAAATTCCTCGAAATGGTGGAAGACTTTGTTGAAATGCACATCGACCAAGAAAACCAAAACGACCATACTTGGATTATGCAAGAAGGGGAAGATCCTCAAGAGTTCCAAGATAATATCGCAAATAATCGCATGTTAGTACTAAAAAATAATCAAATTCCTAAAGGTCTAATTCCCCTAAAAAGATTATTTGACCATATTGATATGCCATTGAAATCTACATTGCAGCCTCAACCAAAGGAAGTCGAAGATTACGATATAGGCACCAAAAAAGAGCCTAGAATGGTAAAAATATCAAAGTATCTTTCTCTTGAGATGAAAGGTAAGTTTACAAACTTACTCAGGCGATATAAAGATGTTTTTTCATGGTCCTATGATGAGCTGATAACCTATGACACCACTATGATCGAACACAAGATTCCTTTAAAGCCCGGGGTTAAACCTTTCAGGAAAAAACTCAAACAAACTAACCCCATATTTTTGCTTGTGGTTGAAAGAGAAGTAAAAAAACTCATGGATGCCAAAATAATTGTACCACCCAGGTACTCTGAGTGGGTAGCCAACCTGGTCCCAGTCAGGAAGAAGAGCAGAGAAATCAAACTGTGTGTAGATTTTAGAAACTTAAATAAATCATCTCTTAAAGACAATTATCCACTACCCAAAATGGACCATGTTTTAGAAAAATTAGTCGGAGCAAATAGGATGTCCATGATCGATGGTTTTTCCGGTTACAATCAAATTGTTGTCAACGAAGATGATAAAGAAAAAACAACCTTCACCACCCCTTGGGGTACATTTATGTATGACAAAATGCCATTTGGTTTAATGAATGCAGGTGCTACCTTCCAGTGGGCTATGGATATCGCCTTCATCGGCGAAAGAGATAAATTTGTGGTTATTTATCTTGATGATCTGACCATTTTTTCTAAATCTAATGAAGATCATCTGATACATCTCAAGCAAACGTTCGAGAAATATCACAAATTTGGTTTGTCTCTAAATCCAAGAAGTCTCACTTTACAATGCAAGAAGGTACTCTTGGGCCATATTGTGTCTTGGGACAGAATTAAAATTGATCCTAAAAGGGTCAAAGCTATAGACACTATAAATATTCCTAGAAATGTAAAAGAAATTCAGTCGTTTTTAGGAAAAATAATTTTTTTGAGAAGATTTATCCCGAACTTCGATGAAATTGTGAAATTGATCACAGATATGCTTAAGAAGAACAACGAAGTTAAATGGATAGCCGAAGCTAAAGCATAGTTTGCATGCATCAAGAATATTATAGGTGTAGCGCTTGTACTAGCAAGTCATGATTATCTCAAGTAATTTTTTATCTTCTCGTTTGCATCCGAACACACAATTGCAACAATACTCCTCCATAAGAATGAAAAAGGTTTCGAGCAACCAATAGAATTCTTCAGTAAAAGCCTCAGAGATGCAGAATTGAAATATGACATAATGGAAAAACATGCATATGCTATGGTCAAGGCACTAAAGGATTTTAGAACCTATGTATTACACTCCAAGATAATTGCATACGTACCCACCAGTTCCGTTAAAGACATATTGGTTCAACCTGATAGTGACGGGAAGAGGGATCGATGGCTTGCTAAGATTCAAGAATTCGATCTAGAGGTGAAACCGACAAATCTCGTAAAAGGACAAGGTTTGGCTAAGCTACTAGCCGAATAAAATTTCAGAGCACTTGGTATAAATAATCTACAAGAGAATGAAGGATGTTTGGATATAGACGAACTCGACGACCAAATAGCCACAACCAGTATAGAATAAAAGTTTACAACTTTGGTGTGGTACAAAGATATAGTATCTTATCTTCTGACTTTAAAATGCCCAAGTGATATGACTCCATCTAAAGCTAGAACATTGAAATTGCATGCGGTAAAGTACTGTATTTCAGAGAGCCAATTGTATTGGAAATACCCTCTGGGCTTTCTACTAGTTTGTCTAGTAGAATTGGAGACCGAAAAGGTCATAAATGAATTCCACAAGGGGGTGTGCAGAGGACATCATGCGTGGAGAGAAATGACTTATAAAATCCTAAGAGTGGAACATTATTGGCCTAAATTATTCACATATGTAAATGCTAAAGTGAGAGTCTGTAATTCATGCTAATTATTTGCAGCCAAGCAGAAACTCCCAGCACTACCTCTGGTCTCGGTTAAAATGGAAGCTCTATTCCAACAATGGGGGTTGGATTTTATAGGAGAAATTAATCCACATTCCATTGCACAACACAAATGGATCATGACCACTACAGATTATTTCACCAAATGGGTAGAAGCTATTCTGACTAGAAAATCCACAGATTCAGTGGTGATATATTTCCTGGAAGAAAACGTATTATCTATATTTGGTTGTCCCCGAAATATAGTTACAGATAATGCCCAGGCATTCAAATCTATGGCAATGGTCAGCTTTTGCAAAAAGTAAAATATTATATTGGGTCACTCCATGGCATACTACCCCCAAGGCAATGAGATAGTTGAATCACCAAATAAAATCTTAATTACCATAATTAAGAAGGTGTTGAACGAAAATAAAAAATCATAACATGTGCATTTGAAATACGCCTTGTGGGAAAATCGGATAGGCACCAAGAAATCGATTGGAAATTCTACATTTCAAATGGTATACGGGACTGACGTGGTATTACCCATAAACCTGGCTCTACCTGTGATGAAACTTTAGCAATATGAAAAAGAAGAACCAAACCATGTCACGAGAAGAATAAATCAATTGATTGAAATTCAACAGAATAGGGTTGAGGTGGACGAAAGGCTACAGAAATATCAAGACAACATGAAATCATTATTTGATCATAAGGCTAAAGATAGGGAATTCCTCCCTGGTGATTTGGTTTTGAAATGGGATGCTAGGAGGGAAGACTCGGCAAAACATGGAAAATTTGATCATATCTGGTATGGACCATTCAAAGTCACAGCTTCTGAAGGGAAGAACTCATTTATGCTAGAAAAGTTGGACTATAAAATCCTCAACGCCCCTATCAACAGGCGTTATCTGAAGCAATATATGCAATAAACAATTTCCAAAATTCCACTATATATACAGGTTTGTGTTTTCTGTTTTTATAGTTTTTCGGTAAGTTTTACTTTCACCGCAAATAAAGCAGGTTAGTGATCTCCTAGAAATAGAGATATGAAATATTCAACACATTGAATTCTATAAATCTTAAAACCCTGACACTTTTCACGTTGTCTTCTTGCAGGATTCTGGTTTACAACCCAAACATCAAAAAGAAGAAAACGGATGGTCATGTATCAGGAAATTGATTCGCTCGAAACAGGTGATAAAAAATAATTTACTAATATGAGAACAAAGTGGAAGGAAAAGGTATGAATTTCCAAAATGTCTAGATTTCAAATGAATATCACCTAGGTGCAACAACAGTCTCATGAGTATGAACATATTCCCTCGAGGTATCATCAAAATAACGAAATTTTCTATAGATCATAAAGGATTCCTCTGGATAAGATAAAAATAAGTAAAATAAACACGAGAAGTAAAGTGACCTCAAAAAAAGGGTTCCAAGAGTCAGTATTGTGTTACCACAACTATGTTTATGAAATCCAAAGCCTTCTCTATTATCCTATTCCAATCTGTGGTATTTTCCCCTTGACCCCAGACGCCTTCCCGTGATTTCCATAGAGGAAGGAGAGGTTACACTTTAGCTCTAAAAGCTGACAAACGAATCTTTAGAAGAAAGGCAAGTCCTCACAACTCCTCAAACTCTTACTGAACAAAGATATGTATAGGATAATCCTAACTCTCTTAGTTCTTTTAACAGGTTCTAAAAAAATTTAGTCTTGCTCAAAAGAAGGTCCCTGGAAATAAAATTCCCCCATAAGTTTTCCTGCAGACTAAGATGTTTTGAAGGTTGAAAATAAACTGATCCAGAGTAATCAAAGTGAGTTGACAGACCTTGGTTGCAAAATTATACACAGATATCACCCCCGGTATACTTTATACTAATTTATTGCCCCCACTTCATGTCAAAGAAAATATAAGACAGATGGTGAAAGGAAATTCAAAAAATTGATTGCCCCCATCTAGTCCAAAAACAAAGAGATGATGAAAGGAAATTCATAAAATGATTGCCCTCATCTCAGCATTTAAATGCAAAGTTACAATTTGAAGTGGTGAAAGGAAATTCAATAAAGGGAATCAAATAACTTCACCGGGGTACTGAACAGGTTTGTTGGTAGTGAAGCAATGTCTAAGATGTATGTAAGGATGTTATACATGAATTATACTATACTCTGGTAAATTAGTTTTCTTTGGAGCTCGATCTACGTCCCAAGTTCGCGCAGGACTCCCTGATTAAAAACATTAAAATTACTTCACCTTGAGGCAAGCAAGATCAACAGAACCTGTTAAAATTCCTAAGATTGTTTGGATTATCTTAAGAAGAACAAAAATCAGTATCAGGAAAGAGGAATTCAAATGGCCTAAAAGTGAGATTAGAGAGCGATTGGGTTTCGAAATCTTTCAGAGATAAGGATGAAACCCCCTTTTTCCCTTTGCACCCTCTTTTTGAACAAGTTTTTGCAGAAACAAACTAATGACTCCATTTTCCCAAAAAAGGCACGTGGTCTACTGTTCTTCTCGTCCCGTAGGGAGACAACATCCCTAGATGGAGCCTATGTTGAAACAAAGTTTATTTTTCTTCTCTAATCCAAATATCCATTTTTCTCTGGTTACAGAGCCGGCCTTAGTTCTAAAAAGGAGTCAAAAGGTCTTTCAGGATTTTCGGGTTTCGGGGTTCGACTATTCATGCAGTATGTTTTTTAATAGCAACTCCAAAGTCCCGATACCGAAATCTCAAAAAAGTGATTGTTTAAAAGGAATTGAACCGATTTTAAAGTAATAATTAAAAATGTTAACGGATTTCTAAGCCTTTCACATGTTCTTTTTCGGCCATCTCAACTTAAACAACATTTCAAATGTCCCAACGCGCTTTTCATGAAATACCTTTTAATAATGATTAATTATGTTTTAAAACATACTTAACAAATCATTAATCAGTCGCAATTCGAGAAATCAAAGAGTCAACTTTGAGTCTCCTTAAAACCCCAATTCCTGAAGTCGCGAAATTCTTAAAAGCTAATGCTATGTTTATTAAGAAGTAAGAAGGTTTAATGATAATAAATACCATCGCGATTTCGCGATTCGGGATTTCTTGCATTAAAGAGTCGTCGGAGTCCCAATACGCCAATCCATGAAAAGTAAAGACTAACCCCTGATCATGATTAATTAAAGGGTTAAAACAAGTGGTTAGCACCTAAATAAATCCCATCGCGGTTTCGCGATTCAGGATTTACTTGTGTCATACCTCTTGGGGATACGATGCTCAAAATTCTAAAACACGAAATCCCAAAAGAATTAAGCGCTTAAACGTAATTAACTTGATTTTAAAACAAGCATTAAGGTTATTAAATAACTTTTCGAGTTTCGCTATTCCGGAGTTTTCGATGACCTTCCTTTCGAAATCCAAGTTTTGAATCGTCGATATGTGGCAGTATATATAACGGATTAATGGAGATATTTTTAACATAAAGTCCATATCTCCATGCGTATTATCCCCATTAAAGCATTTAATTTTTATCGTCTGTATCGGTACACTAAATTTAAGACAAGTTAAAGGTTAATAAAGGTTTGTTATTTTGAATTTCATTTTTACTTTCAGACTAGGAGCAAGTTACATTCAGAAGAACCCATGCATTTCTTCTCTGCAATAGGTTTTCATTTTAGCACAAACATCATGGCACCCAGAAAAGAGCCTAAGAAGAGTGAGGAGGCAGGTGAAAGCTCGAATCCAGATGGAGATGTTATATCCGACACTATGCCACATGTTGTGGATTCAGTCAAATCCTGGAGGTAGATTTTTGGAACCTTAGACTATGAGATTAGGAATTGCCACGATGATTTCAGAAATGAAAAGACCGAAAATAAAATCAGAGACATAGAAGAGTTTGAGCTTGATAAAATAGCCACATGGTCGAGACTCATGCCATACAATGACATGATAAGTTGGTCTTTAGAGAAAACCGACGTTCAGACAAGAAGAATTCTAAACAGCCAAAAGATCGTCGGCGTCTCGTTCAGACTTGAGCACATCCAAGTAATGTATAAATTGTTCCCTACTTCTAAATGAATTTATAATGTCGAATTCGTAGAGGAATTTCAAAGAAAGGAATGTACATAATTCGATCAAACATATCCAGGTATAATCAAAGAATGGTGGGGAATCCCAACAAGATTTAGAGCTGATACCCATGGTATTTATGACACAGCTTCGTTAAATGAATACATGGTTTATATAGCTCTGATGCTATGTAGACTTTTCAGGAGGAAAATCCCTACCCATTTCCCTACAGAATGGGTGCCACTTCTACACAAAGTAGCTAAGACTTACAGTTTCAAATGGGGTAAAATTTTATCAGATAATCTAACTAAGGAGATTGCAGAGTACCAAACGGAAAAATTGAAAGGCCGACCTGCATCGTTTTACATGTCTGCATATATTATGGATGCTATCTGTTACATGAATCCATTCCCCTTGATGAATTGGAGCTGGAGCCCAGCCTGTGCGGAGCCCATTCAGGTTTATCACTCTAAACTATGGGAGGAGAATGTTAAAGATTTCTTTTACAAAATCTGTCACTACGTAGTGATACCTTTGCACCAAATTTTGTATGGTTATGCACCCCCTCGTATTTCAAATCCAATCGTGGGAAACCTCAGGGCGATTGCAGATTGGTTTATTGAAGAGGGTTTCTCCTATGTGAGGGTTTTAGGGTGCTCAATTCCTCCTCATGCACTTCCGAAATTCCTTCCCGACAGACTGGTGTGTAGGGAGGTGGCCTACCAAATAATAACAGGTGGCATCGACACATAATTGAAAGAAGTTCAGAAGAAGTTTTGGCCAGTTTTTCTTGTACAGATTGGGAAGTGTTCACTGCTTAAATTTGGTCATTCCAAGGTAGAAGCTGCAACACTGGAAGACATCAAATTGGTAGATCTTGAACTCAGAAAACATGATCCTTATCAAATTGTAGGAAATCATCTTGCCCATTTCAATATGAGAATGTATGAACATGAAGATTCTCCCTACGAAGACATGTTCAAGGGAGCCAGAACCTATGAGGAAATATTAGATAGAGTTCAAGCATTATCACCTGACCTATAGACCAGCTTTCTGAATTTCCAGAAGCACAAGCGAAGTGGCTTGCCAAAGATACTACAGAAAGAATCAACAACCCCTCCTCTAGCTCAAGGAAGTATTCCCCCAGGTTTCAAATCAGAGGCTCATGATAAAGGGACTACAGAAGAAAATGCAAAGAAGATTGAAGCGTCTTCACAAAAAGAAGAATCTTCACAAACAAAGCAACCAAAGTCGGAAACAGAAGTTAGGCTCGAGACACCTTCAAAGTTGAGTCAAATGATTCCTCCTTTATCATCAACTATTCCTGTTGATATCCCCAAAACAATAGGAGAAACTCAATCCTTGGAATTGGGCATCCATATTACATCATTAACTCCTTTACAGTCAACATTTGGGACCCCTGATCTGGAAGTCATATATGTAAATGACCTTACTCCTATCTCTAGAGAAGAGATACCTTCCTCCAACTACTTTTTCAGTAGGAAGAGGAAGGTTGTAGTAAAATAGGAAATGCATCTGAGAGAAGTCACAATGGTGAAAAAACACAGAGTGCTCGTAGATGGGCAGAACCTAGAAGAGGAAGATTTTGCCACAAAAGTAGCAGGCTCTATGGGAGATTTGGCAACGACCAATTTATTCTCATTTGACTCTCTGAAAACAAGGTTGAAACAGAAAAATAAAATGATAGCTCAGTTGCAGGACCAAATAAGGAACACGAAAAATAATATTCGAGAGGAGGTAAATCAAAGAGTTGAACACGCCAGAATTACTGACAAATAGGAAATGCAATTGTTGAAGTATAGTTTAGATGAAGCGAACAAGCAGATGCAAATGAGTCAAGTACAGGTTATTCGGAAGGAATAATTAGTGAGACAACTACATGCTGAGTTGAAGTCCATTGAAGGACAAGTTGTGAATGTAACAACATTTCAATCCCAAGCACTAGAGGTGCATGAGAAACTACAAGCAGAACAACAAAACATGCTTTCTAAAATAGAAATCGTTCAAAACTACTTCATGGAAATAAGCCACTCACTGGATAACATTGCTTTCAAGGAAAAAGAGGCTACAGCAGCTCGTGTTGCTTTTCAAAAGGAAGTAGCATTTTTAGCTAGAGAGTAAGTACCAGCAATACCAAAGTTGACTGTAGAAGAACAAATCAAGGAAGACATCATAATAAAAACATGGGAGACCAATATTGTCGAAAGCAGGAAAATGGAAAGAGAAGTTAAGAAAGAATGTGAAGAAGTGTTTGATCAGCTAGATACAAAAACATTGGGTATTGGTAAAGGTGATTTTCCTGGGCTATTAGGACAAATCAATGTTGTAAGGCATCAAATGCATATCAAGGAGAGTTGGAATGAATCCCAGCTTGAGATTTCACAATTGAAGTAGCTTGACATCACCCAAATGGATAAGTGGTTAATAAACCCAAATCTACAGTTACAGTCGACAAAGTTTGAAAAAGGAAAGATTGAAGACATTCTGCCCAAAATTCAAAGGAAGTTATATGTTTTTGAAGCAAAGGATACGACAGAACCTTCCATAATTTTGGTGTGGTTTCTTGACAGGTGCGTTGAGTGTTTTGGACCAAGCGAAGGCAGTGCTTCAAATAAATGACGAAGTAACGCATGTATGCTCATTTTTTTCCGACTGCTAGAAAATTAAAAAGTAACCGAGCAAAATGGTTCAAATTTTGTATTTTGTAATCGTTAGCACCTAGGAGATTAGGAGAATACCAACCATCTAGGGTTGATAATTTTCTTTGTATAAATACAATTTTGAAAGATGGAACCAGGGGCGGGGCTTTTTCCTTGGCCGATTGTAGCAAAGAAATTTTTCATTTTCCAGAATTAATACAAATGCAAATCGAAGACTCCAGATCTCGTTAAGTTTGAGTTATGTGTTCCTCTGTTATTTCATATTTAACATCATTTCTTATATATCTTTGATGAATTCTTAGCTGCAATTTAGTAAAACTTCTACTGTGGTGATTGATTATTTTATCCATCGAATCATTTACAACTTTTTCTCTGTATCGGCTATTAGCCTGTACAAGACCTATGAATTACTTAGATTTCTATATCTTATGCTTCATTAAAGTTTTTCTTCTCTATTTTCTTCTTCTGTCACAAAGTGAGATTCTTCCTTGGTTGATGCCTCACATTGTTCCACAACTTTATGCTTTCTTTCATTTCATGCATGATTTTCAATTTAAATTAGATACGGGAAATGGCCTTTGATTCTGTTATCCTATTAATTCAAAATTTGGAAATTTTTCTTACATAATCTAAAATAGAAACAGTAACCTAAAAAACAACAAATCTTTAAAACTATTTTTCCTCCATGACTGTACTTGTTACGAGACAATCCAATATTGAACCCGGTTTTACAGATCAGACCAGTATCACTTTAACTCTTTTTAACACCATCTTAAAAATTTCTACCACCTGGATTGAACTTGAACGTTCATGGGCAGCCATTGAGTAGGACATTAGCATCCAGGAACAATTGGAAGCTAGACAAAGACAACTCATAAATCAGCCATAGCTCCTTTTCCCTTAAGAGTTGTTTTTCCTTTCTTTATATCATAGAACCTCTTTATTTTTGGATGCCTAGACTTTATACTTTCAATCCTTGAGTATAAACTCTGGAACAAAAACAACAACAGTGACATCTCGAAAGATGATGAAGAAGCAGCCAACTTTGTCAGAAGATTGAAAAAGGGAACCAACAGTAGGTATAGAGGTAATCTTCCTTTGATTTGTTTTAATTGTGATGGTATTGGTCATTTTGCTAACAAATTTCCTCATAAGAAAAAGAGAAATGATGAAGGTTACTCAAATAGAAAACAAACATATAAAGGAAAAAGAACCACAAAGAAAGTTTTCAAGAAAATCTTATGCATCAAAGAAGACATCTCATCATTAGATGAAGATGAAGTCAGTGACAGTGAGACAGAAAGAGTTATATTCATGGCAGTAGAAGACTCTGATAAAGAATAATCCGGAGAAGAATATGAAGAGGCAAAAGTTGACTACTGAGAAGAATTGTTATGTTCCATAGAAGTTATCAGAAGAGAAAATACGAAAAACAAGAAACTACAAGCGAAACTAGACACAAAAGAAGCCATTCGGGAACTAAAACAAATCATCACAAATTTGAAGGTTCAAATTGAAGAATATAAAAGAATTGAAGAAGCACTCAAAGAACAGCTAGAAGGAAGAGACAAGAACATTGGAAATTTGGAAGAAAAAATTGTTACATTAAGAAAGGATATTCAAAAGAAAAATATGCAGACAGCTCAAAAGTTTTGAATGACATTATCAGCATTCAAAAACCTCATCATGACAAGTTTGGACTTGGATACAATCAGACAGAAAAGGGATCAATCTACAAAACAACAGAACAAGAAACATATCCAAAAATCTATGCAGAAACAATCAAAGGGGATAGGAAGGTCTACAAAGAAAATTACTGGGACACTCATCCACCGAGAAGATTCAAATTTCAAAATCAATGATCGACAGAAACATATAGGCCTCGGGAAGAAGAAGGATTCATAAGAGTACCTCCTTTCAGAAGATCTTCAACTCCCAGGTATCAAACTATATTTTTTGGTTTATGTTATCCATGTAATAATTTTGTACATAACGCTATGAATTGCAGAGATAACAACATGAACATAAACAACTTTGAAATTCATACACAAAAGGGTTATCCAAGAAGGCCTAGTGAAACACAGAGAAGAAGTTACAACGAGTTTGAATCTTTGAGAACTGAAGTGGAATGCTACAAATGTAACAACTTTGGACACATGGCAGAAGATTGTATAATGAAATCCCATCCTATAGAACCACAACAAAACAACAAGAGTCACAGACATGAACCTCAGAAAAGGACATGGATAAGAAAGTAGAATCTGTATAGCAATGAAGAATGCACACTCGCTCTACAAGATAAGAAGAAGAAACATGGTTGGTATGTTGACAGTGGTTGTTCAAAACACATGACAGGTGATAGAGACATGTTTCTTACATTAAAAAAGGAAAGAGATAGATCATTCTCCTTAGAAAATGATGATTCAGCTAAAATCATTGGAAAAGGCACAGTCAAAATTAGGAACAAGAATACCAAGGCAGAAAATGTTCTACTAGTAGAAGATATGAAACATAATTTTATAAGTGTGAGTCAAATGTGTTACCAAGGTCATAAAGTTACTTTCGATTCACAAAAGTGCGAGATAAGAAAAGAAGGTTCAGGAAAATTGATTGCAACAGCTGCGAGAACTTCAAGAAACATATATGTATTAAGTGAAATTGGAAATGAAAAGTGTTTCCTAGGAAAGGTAGATGAAAGTTGGCTATGGCATAGAAGAATGGTTAACATACATTTTTATAACCTTGTCAAAGTCAGCAAAAGGGAATAAGTTAGAGAAATGTCCCAGATCACGAAACGAACCAACACTTTATGCAAGCATTGTCAACAAGGAAAGCAAACAAAGACCAGGTTTAAATCAAAAGAATATTCAACGACAAGACCACTAGAAATTGTGCATACTGATCTAGTTAGACCAACTAAAACAAAGGGTTTAAAAGGTGAGAAAAACTTTATGTTATTAGTTGATTATTATACAAGAATGATTGCAGTTTTCTTTCATAGGAATACATCAGAAGCTTTTGAAAACTTCAAGGTCTACAAGGAAATGGTTGAAAATGAAATGGATTCAAAAATCAAATTATTGAGATATGATAACGGAGGAGAGTTCACTTCAAAGGAATTTGCAGACTACTACAAAAGGCATGGAAAAAAAAGGAAATTCTTCGTTGATAGGACACCTCAACAGAATGGAGTTGTTGAAAGAAAGAACATGGCAGTACAGGAAATGGCTCGAATAATGCTAATGGATTCCAAATTGACAGATATATTTTGAACACAGGTAGTGCATACATCATTTCAAATTCAAAATAGAGTGATTCTCAGAAACAACACAAACAAAACTCCCTAAGAGCTATGGAAAGGAAGACCAACAAATGTGAAGCACTTCATATTTTTTGGAAACAATTGCTACATCAAAAGAGAAGATGGAAGAATGGGAAAGTTTGAATATCGTGTGGACAAAGGAGAACTTGTTGGTTACTAAAGTACAAGGAAAGCATACAAGTGTTAAAACATGAGATTGAACAAAGTTGTGGAAAGAATCAACGTAACAATTGATGAAATAGGTAGAAAAGAATTAAAGGAAGAAGAAAATGAATCAACAGAACAACTTTACAAAGAAGAAGAAGAAGATGAAGAGGATCGAACAAAAGCAAAAGAGCAAGTTCAACAAGTGCCTCCAAAAACACCTAGCAAACGAGGACAGAAGAATCATCCTTCAGATCATTTTATCAGAAACAAAGATGCAGGAGTTGAGACTAGAGGAAGATTTTTTTCACCAGAACAAACACACCTAGTACTCTCATCTACGATTGAACCAACTTGTTTTGAAGAGGCCAACAAGGATGAATTATGGAATAAGGCCATGGATGAAGAATTGGATCAAATAGAGAAAAATGACACTTGGGAATTGGTTCCAAGACCAAAGGATAAGAATGTGATCGGCACAAAGTGGGTATATAGGAATAAATTGAATGAAGATGGACAGGTTACAAGGAACAAAGCTAGATTGGTATGTAAAGGAATCGACTTTGAAGAGACATTTTCCCCAGTTGCCAGAATGGAAGCAATCTGATTTCTTTTAGCTTATGCATGCTCCAAAAATATTAAAGTGTATCAAATGGAAGTAAAATCATCTTTTATGAATGGGTAACTTGAAGAAGAAGTCTACATTAAACAACCAGAAGGATTTCAGTTGTCATAGAACACAGATTATGTGTGTAAATTAAAGAAGGTCTTGTATGGTCTAAAATAGGCTCTTAGATCATGGTACTCTAGACTGGATAAATATCTACTGCAGGCAAGGTTTGTAAATGTGTTGAACCTACACAAAATATATCTAGCTAAACAATAATACACACATTTGCAGAGAGAATTGGAGAAGGAAGAAGAAGGAGAGAAAGAATGGAAGAATTCTCATTAACCATATTCCACACTCAAAAGAGTGAGTAATTTACAATATATATAGAATACATGAGTAACTAATGAGCCATAGTGGTGGTCTAGATTGATCTGGACACACACCAACAGTTACAAGAGTAAACTACCACCTAGTCTAGTCTCTCAGGCAGTTACGGGAGTGAACTGCCACCTAGCTGAGTTAACTAGTCAACTAGTCTTCAGTTAACTGACTGAACAAAGAGTAGTGATTTGGTGACGATCCCAATGTTGCATGGTGACAAAACCAATGCAACATCTAAACTCAACTCAACTAGTCAAACTGAAGTGTCAACTGAAAGAGAATATTCTCCAGGTGGAATATTCTCCCCTAAAATATAGGAGACTGGATAATGACTAATTATGACTAATAAACAAGAAATAACCTTAGGAAAAATAAATCTTAGGTGTGTGTGAAGTAACTCCAACACCCCCCCTGAACATCACTATGGTGAAAATAAAGAATGGATCCCGGCTACGAGGCCATGTTAGGTACCCAAATACAAAAGATACACTGAAATAAATGAGGAAAGAGGGAAAACCTCATGGGAACAAAACCCACCCTCAAATTACAATGCATAAAATAAAAAATGATAAAGAACAAAAGGCAGTTGCTAAGCAACCATGTCCTTCACTCCAAGAAGACCTCGGAATTGTGCAAGTTTGTTCTCTTTGAAGATTTTGTTGAAGATGTAGATGTCTGCATGGATCTGATGAAGTATATGCATAATTGATATTTCCACACATATCCACTTTATCTTCTTGTAATGAATAATATCCAAAAAAATATTGGATGAAATTTTGAAAACCGTGTGGTCGTTTCCAGAAAAATGCTCAAATTTGGTTGATTTTAAACAATCATAACTTCACTTTCTGGACTCCGTTTCGGACGATTGTTTTTTGAAATTGGATATTTTCCTGAGAGGAATTCAAATATCCAATTTGTTTCTGCAAATTATTATCAGAAAATATCAGAATTGATTATGATGTGCGCGACTCCCTTTTTGTCTCCTAAGATGCATGCATTGCACATGGAAAAGTGTCTACATGTGACCCCTGAAATGCATGCCATATATATTCCACATGAATTTCAAAAAACAAATCCGAAATGGAGTAGACATCATCTTCAATTAATGGGATACAAATTTATGAAAATACTCGTGTAGAAGGCTCTTCAAACTGAGATGATTTATCTGGTGGATTCTCTTCTGGCTCTATCTGTTCAACCTCCTGCATGAAATATTCACAATATTATTTATTCCCAAATAGAACCTCCAATATGCTCCATAATTCATTTGGAGTTGATCCTTGTGATTCTTCATATACTTGATGGAAAAGTTTGGGAGAAACAGACATGATGATACTTCCTATGGCCATATCTTGTCTATTGAGAAAGTCATTTTTCTCATCGACAGAATTAGGATCTACTTCCATTGCCATAGTTATTTGGTACAAGCCTCTGCATCTAATATGAAGCAAAATTTTTGGCTTCCATTCCAAATAGTTATGAGGCATGAGAAGTATTTCTGGCAAATAATCCATCTTTTTGTTGTCTTCAATATTTTGTACCTACAAAAAATGATTTGGTGTAGCTTTTTCTTAGCAGTCCATCGGCTATGATAACATGTAAATGTGTTGAACCTGCATAGAATATATCTAGCTAAATAATAGTACACACATTTGCAAAGAGAATTGGAGAAGGAAGAAGAAGGAGAGAAAGAATGGAAGAATTCTCATTAACCGTATTCCACACTCAAAATAGTGAGTAATTTATAATATATATAGAATAAATGAGTAACTAATGAGCCATAGTGGTGGTCTAGATTGATCTGTACACACACCAACAGTTACAAGAGTAAACTTCCACCTAGTCTAGTCTCTCAGGCAGTTACGGGAGTGAACTGCCACCTAGCTGAGTTAACTAGTCAACTAGTCTTCAGTTAACTGACTGAACAAAGAGTAGTGAGTTGGTGATTATCCCAATGTTGCATGGTGAAAAAACCAATGCAACATCTAAACTCAACTCAACTAGTCAAATTGAAGTGTCAACTAAAAGAGAATATTCTCCAGGTGGAATATTCTCCCCTAAAATATAGGAGATTGGATAATGACTAATTATGAATAATAAACAAGGAATAACCTTAGGAAAAATAAATCCTAGGTGTGTGTGAAGTAAATCTAACAGGGTTCAGAAAAGGAAGTCCAGACAACAACCTCTACATCAAGGTAACTCAAGATAATATTTTATTAATTGAAGTTTATGTTGATGATATTATTTTTGAAAGTATTGATGGCAGGTTAAGCCAGAAATTTGCAAAGGACATGCAGAATGAATTTGAAATGTCATTACTTGGAGAACTATCCTTATTTCTGGGTCTTTAGATACGTCAAAGCAACCAAGGAATTTTTATTTCTCAAACCAAGTATATCAGAGAAATACTAAAGAGGTTTGGAATGGAAGATTGCAAACCAGTTATCACTCCCATGCAAACCAGTTGCATGTTGAGAAAAGATGATGATTCAAAGTCTACAGATCATAGGAAATACAGGTCAATGATTGGTAGCCTACTACATGTGACAACATACAGACCAGATGTAATGCAAACATTTAGACAGGTGGCACGATTTCAAGTAGCACCAAAGGAATCACATGTATTAGCAGTGAAGAGGATTTTCAGATATCTCAAAGGAACATAAGTGTTTGGATTATGGTATCCAAAAGGAAAGGATCTATCGCTTATTTCCTACATAGATGCAGATTGGGCAGGATGCATTGATGACCGAAGAAGAACTAGTGGAGCAACATTCTATGTGCGTGAGTGTTTATTATCATGGCTAAGCAAGAAACAATCATCAGTGTATTTATCTACATCTGAGGCAGAGTATATTACAACAACATCATGTTGTACACAGGTTCTATGGATGAAAATAACTCTGACAGATATACAAGTTGAGTATGATGAGCCCATTCCAATCTATTGTGATAATACAAGTGCCATCAATATCTCAGATAACTCGGTGATGCACTCCAAGACAAAGCACATTCCAATCAAGTATCACTTTCTACGGGAACAGGTTGCCGAGAAAAACATCAGAGTTGAATATGTGGGCACAAAAGAACAAGTGGTAGACATCTTTACAAAACTGCTTCCATAGGAAGCCTTTGAATATCTTCGCCAAAGACTAGGAGTAATTTCTACTCCAAAATGAATGCTTTTGAATGCTTATCTTATTTGTCTTAGATGAACATGAGGAAGCACCATAAATAGAAAAATTCAGGTTGGGAGATCAGTTTCAAGAAGATTTCAGTCAGGGGGAGTATCCCCAAGGACAATTTAGTTAAGGGGAGAAGCCTCGGATAGAAAGATACATTTTCCATTGATGAAAAAGGGGGAGAGATTTATCAGATGCATGATAGAAATGCTTGGAGAGAGAGAGAACAGAGGCATGTAGACAGGGGGAGCAGCCCAAGGAGAGTTCATTCAGGGGGAGCAGCCCCAAAGGGAGATACCCTTTTCCATTGATGTCAAAGGGGGAGAGATAGAAACATTCATGAGGAGTATAAGCATGAATGTTATCATGACTAAGTGTTGCCATCAATGTTGGTGTTGACATCAATTCCAAAGGGGGATATTGTCAGATAGTTGGCTTAGGTTGATGGATAGTTGCTATAGATTGTTGGTTGTCATTGATGTCAACCATTAGAGAGTGATATTATAGATTGATGTCAACCCTTAGTGATTGATTTCAACCCTTGGAGAAAGTTCGGACGCAAATTATGGTAGCACAAAGGTTTGGGTAATGCACCCAAGTTTTTTTTATGTATAATGGTATGAGTTTTAATATATTTGAAGGTAATAATATTCTACATGGGTAGTACATGTCATTCCATTTCTGGTGGTATGTGGAACATCACATAACTCCTCACGGTTAGAGAGTTATGGCCATGTGAAGTTGGAAAACCTAGGTTTGGGTAATGGACCCAAGTTTATTTGATGTATAATGATATGAATTTTGATCTATTTTCATGTAATACTATTCTATATGGATAGTACATGTCATGCCATTTCTGGTGGTATGTGGAATGTCACATAACTCATCACGGTTTGAGAGTTATGGCCTTATGAATTTAGAGGACCCTCATATGTTGGCTTGAAGCCCCAAAAGGTCAAAGAAGTCAAAGTGCTTGCAAAGAAGAAATTATTTAAATAATAAAGTGAAGTGACAAAGTAAAAAAGGATTATTTAAATAATAAATTGAAGTGACAAAGTGAAATAGGATTATTTAAATAATAAAGTGAAGTGACAAATTCAAAGAGGATATTTAAATAATAAAGTGAAGTGACAAAGTCAAAGATGATTATTTAAATAATAAAGTGAAGTGACAAAGTCAAGGAGGATTATTTAAATAATAAAGTAAATGGAGAACTTTCTAATTATGTAAAGTGATTAGAAGTGGGTTAGCCCTAAAATAAGGAAATTGGGTTAAGATGGTTAAAAGGTAACCCCTTGAGGAAGCTACATGAAAGTATAAATAAAGGGCAAGGCTCTCTCATTTTAATCACACTTGAGCATATTGAATATCTACATGTGACTGAGGTAACCAAAGGATATCTAAGCCAAATTTCAGAGGGAAGATGAAGTAAAGAAAGCAAAAATTCAAGGGAGGTTGAATTATTTTGATGATGCTTTCTAAGGTATGTTATTTATAGGCCATCTCACCATTTCCGCAATAACTTTTTTTCTAGAATGATTCAAACCGTGAAATTGGGAGGCCATTGAGGAAACATATCCAAGTAGTTTTGGTATGAATTTCAGCTTGTGGGTCATTGTAGTTTTGGATTTACACTCCGTGGAAAATAGGGTTTGTGGCTAGTCCTGAAACTAGTCTAAAACAGATGTTTCGAGTAAAAACATCATAACTTCTTCATAACAGATTCAAATTCAGTAAGGCCAAATGTGTTTGTTAGAGTACAATCTACAGTATATTTTGTACAGTTTATAGATCCATACAACAAATATTCCGTGTGGGGCACGCTCTACAAGTTCGCTCTCTAGAATAAGCCAGAATTCAACAAGGTATGCCATTTTTTCTATAACTCATTTTCTTAGAGGTTCCAAGTAGTGACACCTGGAGGAATTGTATAAAACACACTGACAAACATTGTGTACTATTTTCAAATCTTTATTCATTACAGGTACATAGTTATGATTATTTCAAGTTAGGGTTGTTGACTAATCCAAAACTAGTCATGTGAGACTTAAGTAAAGTTTGATGAAAATGTCAGTCTCTTGTTGTTAAAGTTAAGGAAGGTTTGTAGGTATGTGATCATATACACCGGGTCTATTACAGAGTTACAAATCAGATTTGAATGAAGAAATTGATGAGGGATTTTGGTTGAGGTACATGTTGGGTACATGATTGAGACAAGTAGTTGATGATGTTGGTACATCTTGATGAGTCAGAGTTGATGAGTAGTTTATATATGATTGGTACATGGTTGGAGGCACTTGTTAGTAGTATTTTTGACACATGGTTTATGGATGATGTAGCATACTTGTATTGGTATATTATTAGTAGCACATATTGATCTTGGGTGATGATTATGAGTTGGTGTGTTATGCTTGGTTGTTGCACATCTTTGAGAGTTTTCTTGGTGAGTAGATCTGATTTGGTTGATAAGATTGATGAGACAAGTTGTTGTGATAGGTTGTTTGGACAATTTGTTATGGCAGGTTATTCGTACAGGTTTGGTGCATGGTTGATGCACTTGTTTATGGTACAGGTTTATTACAGGTTGAGGTACATGTTGATTGATGGTTTAGGTTATTGGTATAAGTTGTTTGGTGAAGGTTGATTGGTATAGGTTTATAGCAGTATATCTCACAGTGATAGTGTGACAGTGGTTCCATCATTCTACTTATATACCAGGGCGGTTGGATGGGGCAAGGACATGTGGTTGTAGCCACCTTCCAGTTGTAGCCAGAGAACATAGGGGGTCGTAGCCTCCTTCTCATTGTATCCAGAGAATTGGGGAGTTGGAGCTTCCCTCAGGTTGTAATCTGAGAAACTAGGGGGTTGGAGCCTCCTTCCAATTGCAGCTGGAAAACAAAGGAAGTTGGTGCTTCCAATGAATGTAATTCTTTAAGACATATAATAAAAATCATTATGTGTTTTTCTCTCGCTTTGGGTTTCCACGTAAAACACTAGTGTAATGTGTATGTGTGTGATTGCTCATTTGTTCATTGTTTATTTACTCTGTAAATATTGGATGATAATGCTACATTGATACAACACTTTCATTTTATGGTGACAAAGGATTACATTTCCCTATTACTAATTCACCCCCCCTCTCAGTAATCCAACACTAGGATGGTTTATGGATCATACATTATCCCCCCCTTATATTGACAGACATTATTCTCCCCAAGGAATTTTAGGAGAGTGGACCAACTCACTACTTTTCTCCCAATATTCACTATGATCGAATTGATCCTTAGCCTTAAATTGACAGGTTCCTTCCTCCATACATCTTTGAATTTTTTGGTACATGCCTAACCTTGGGAGAGGGTCCCATGTTATTTTGGTGTTATCTTTGTCTCCACATGAATTTTGCAACGTTTTAATTGGTGTTTGGGATGATTTTCTTATGGATTTCATGTTCATTTATGGGGATGGTTTAAAGCCTGCAACTTGGCATATTTTGTGAGTTTCATCCTTAGTTAATTGGTGAAGGTCGTTGGATATTTAATGGAAATATTAATAGATAGGGAAATATGGATTTTTGAGAGAAAATATTTTGGGAAAAGGATCACTCTCATAGAAAAATATATGAAGAAGATTAGATACAGGGTAAAACTGAAGATAGGAGGAGAAGTAGAGAGTAGAAGAAGGAAAGAAGTAGGGAATGGAGAGGAAAACTTGGTAGAAACTTATGCAAAGGAAACCTAGGTTGAGTAAGAATATTTTCTACCTATTTGAACCATTTGCAAATCGAGTTATGTCTTAGACCAGTAGGCACTCCCATTTGGTATTTTGAAGAAAATAGTTTTAGTCTAGAAGTTATTAACAATAGTGAAATCCTATGTAGGCATTATGCATGTAATCTCATAAATTTTCAATTTAATTAAGAGGTTGGTTGTGTGGATTGAATTCATCCCATTGTGTACTTTCTTATTTAAATGTTGTGTGTGTGATTCCTTTTATTTGTTGTCTACTTTGATTTTTAATTGACATCCTTGATGTTGTTTACTTTCCTCCATCCTGGGTTGCACTAGCTTGGTATTGGAGTAGGTTGGGATATCTGCATGGGAATATGGAGAACAATTCCAACTGAGAAGAACTTTTTAGGTAGAGTTTTTGTGGAAGACAAGTAGTCCTAGCAAAATAAAATTGTTGGCTAGCACTGTAAAAAGGGAAATTACATAAGTAGACAATAGTATGTCATGAAAAAGGAGAGCATGTATAATAGCATGGGGTTGAGGACAACATAGATGCACTATAAATGATATTACCTATATGATGATGGTCATGTCAGTTAGAATGGATTCCAAGGCCGAGACAATAGATGCAACACATATTCATGATGTCAATAATGATGAGTAGGAAGTAGAGGATCTATAAGAAGAAGTACTTGAGGAAGTTAAATCCTCCATAATATAAAGGCACTGGAATCTTGTAGGGGTAGGAAAAATATAGAAACAACTACCTACTTAGGAAGTTTAAAACTAAAAGAACTGATTGATTGGATTGAGAACATGAAAAAATTCTTCAAATTTGAGCAAATTGAAGACCCTAAGAGAGTGAATCTTCCATCCACAAATTTGAAGGGGAATGCATTCTTGTGGTGGGATAATTTATAATTGGATAGCATGCGAAATGGGGAAGACAAAATTAAGGATTGGGACATGATGATTGCTAAGATAATTGGTAAACTTATGCTAGTGGTTTACTCTTTAAATATGCTTAGGAAGCTGCAAAACTTGAGACAAAATAACATGATGGTGAGTGCATACACTAAAGAGTTTTATATGTTGTCCATCAGATCTGGAAAAAGTGGTGAAGGAACGAGGTTGTTTTTCGATACATAAATGGCCTTCAATATGTTATCCAATATGAGTTGCAAATTCATCTATTGCAAAGGAATGCCATTTTTCCTTGAAGGTTGAATATAAGTTATCAAGGAAAGGAACAAGGGGTATAGGTAAGAACATGTCCCAAAGAGGACAAAGAAACATAAGAAATGGAGGAGAAGGAAGTAGTACAAGTTTTTAAATAAGAAGAGATGAAACATATATTCATGATGTGAGTAATGATAAGCAGTTATCCAAAGAAATACAACAATATATGGGCTATTGAATTCCCTAACTTATACTTAAATTATTGACCATGGAGTGTAGGCTTGTGAGGTGTTGTGCACTATATATGAAAAAACATAAAGGATTCAAATGCTACTAAAATTTGTTTCCTCTTAACCTATGATTGTCATGAAATATTAATGCAACTATAATGACTAATTGAATCTAGCAAGAGTGTAGGTGTTCCATATCATAAATCATCTAGGGCATGGAATGACCTCTTGACTCTTCAAGCTTAATGTTGTGGAATACCTTCACATTTTAGACACTGAATGTAATTGCTAAGAGTAAAGAACCATTGAACAATAATGAAATTTTGCATAAAGTAAGGATAATATAATGAAATCAAGTAAATTGATTCCTCATCCAACCATGATATCATGGAATATCAGGAGAGGAATCATACACCATTGAAAGAATGAAACCTATTATATGGAAAAAACGAAATCTGCTCTACAATATGTTGTTAAAATCAATGTGGATTCCTCATCATGCAACCACATGGTTTTAGTATGATGGAAGAGGAATACAAAAGTCATTGCAGTAGCAGAATGAATACATAATGAGTTTTTAAACTATGAAACATCTAGTTGGAGAATCCATGAATTCATAAATACTTGTAGCAACAGAATAAAATAAAAATAACAACATACAATAAAACAATGAAAGAAAACTACAAGCATCAAGAAAATAAAGAACATGCAATCTAATCTATGGGTAGAGGGGTTTCAACAACTAATTGTAGTTTCAAAGTGGGCCCTTACTCCAAAGTAAGAAAGGCATTGAATCCCTGAAGGAGAAATATTATTCACAATAAGAAAGTTAAAATGATAACTTTGATCTTGCATTATCTAAAAAAATTTGAAATTACAATGTTTCTAATAGAATTCCTACATACCAATGATACATTTTTTTTCCATTATGAATAATCTGAGAAGTGGTCAATTTACTTAAGCTCCGTAACTTCTCCACTTTCTATGTGGATACCTTTAGCTATATCCCAACATGCTTAGTGTGCAATTTGGTGAGAAGCATGTTCTTAGTCCTTGTTATCTGTAGGATTTTAAATTAATGAAATATTCCACAACACAAATCCATTTCTTAAAATAGCTACGAATTCTACAAGACATATTTCACATAGAGGTGACCCATCATAAAATACATCATTCGACAGCATATAGAAATAGAACATTTGAACTAAGTTACTCATGAAACCAAAATATCCCATCACTTTTACTTCATAATTATGAAAACAACATTAATTCACGAACATATACTAGATAAACTAAAATGGGTGACAAATTGATAGTTATGGATGGAAAGGATGAGAAAAAGTAGGAAATTTAGAGGCTCGTCATGCCACCTAACTGAAGGGTTTTCCATCACTTATTCAAAAAAATGAAATAAGGGAAAGGGTAGGACTACCAGTTGGCTTCCTTTGAGTGTGCCCCCTACTGTGGAATGTTTCCTTCATCAATGGTTGGCTATGGTTCATCAGTTGTGGCTACATTTTGTAGGTTTACCTATATATTTGTTTTTTCACCATGCCTTTGTTTCTTTTCCCTTTGTTTTTGCCTAGCATTTTCCTTTATCTCTTTTTGTTCTTCTACATCTGAATTTAAAGTTGAATAAATATGTTGAGAAATACTTCCCCCAATAATGAGGGGTACTAATTTCCTTTGTTGTTCCATATCCATCTCAATATCCCTTTATGCTATCAAACATTCATATTTAAGTTATAAGGAATACTCTAGTCATTTTTTACTCTTCAAACCTTTCTTTGTTCATCTATACATGCTTCCTTGATATTATAGGCTATAATTAGGCAACTCTTTTGTTGTCATAGTAGCCCATATTTCACTATATCTCCTTCCAATATTCTTCTTTTGCAATATGGTTAATCTCTCCTATACTTCTCCATTCAAAATGGGATGCAATTGCAATGAAGATCTGAATTTCCAAATGCCATATAGTCTCATGGATTCTTAAGAGTTTTAAGTTGAATTTTTATATTGCCAAATGCTCATGGTTTAGTTCTCCTTTCTCTCACTAATAAAATAACTTCCATCTCCTCAACATTGTACCTTTATAAGTCATCAAATATACTTATATAATGCTAACATTTCCATTTTTCTTATTCTATCTTTGATATTTTAAGTTTCTTTAATAATTCCTCAATTTTTCAGTGAACTAAGGAGCAAGTTTATCAGCTTCATAAGGCTACGATATGAGTCCTCTTACTCTCTTCATATTGATTCGACATCAATTCTTTAGAAATAAATGGTTGGCCACTCACAACTTACCCAACAAAGCTTCCTTGTTGTATCTTTAGTCATGGAATAGTGATTCATCGACACATAGTTGACCTTTTCATTGTTGTAAATTGACAACTCCATAATATTTTCTATAGGATGTAACATATGTAGCAATGCTTATAGTGCATGACCTTTACAATAACTATTGTAGCACATTAAGTTTGTAGAAATAGTTGTAATACATGAACTCTATCTAATGTTTGTGATATTGTGTAGTGTTTTATGTTGAGAAATTTGCCACAATGCCTTTAGGATGTACACTTTGAAGTTAGGAATGTAGATTACTTCATTATCATCTATCACTTCACTTCTTGACAGGTTTCCAAATAAAAATTTCCACATACCACTTCATCAATTAATTGAAACCTTTGGTCTCTTCCATATAATGAGACTACTAAAAAAAATAACAACCTCCCCTCCCAATGAAAGAAATTTTCCACCCTTGGTTGACATGTAAGGGTAAGTATATTGCTCTAGAAATTTTGGGTATGGAAATGATGAAGGGATCAAAGGAATTTGGTTGGTAGAAGTATCAAAAGGAATGTAATGGTTAGGGATGATATGAATATACCCATAACATTTTCCATCCAATATTTAACTTGAAAAATAATGGTATGACTAAATTAATGAGAAAAGAGTATAAAGATACATGTGTTACCTAAAGTAATTCATTCTTGAGCGGGATGGAATATTGATTCTTAACTTGAAAAATAATGGTATGACTAAATTAATGAGAAAAGAGTATAAAGATACATGTGTTACCTAAAGTAATTCATTCTTGAGCGGGATGGAATATTGATTCTTAAGTAGGTTGAAGTATTCAGTGTTGCATAGCCTTTATGCGACGTTAGAGTCATCATAAAGCATGAAAATTCATTGATCAGGATCAAATTGATTACTCAACATCATTCTCACAAAAATCACTAACAAAATTAAGAATCAATATCATGATAGATATGATAGTATCATGTAACATCTAGGATTCTACAACAAATACAAGTGATTAGAATCTCCAACATGATAAATCATGAAATAATGGTTCTTGTTAATGCTGCAAAGTGTTGAAGATAGTGCTACAAAGTGTTGAAGATAGTGTTGTAGAGTTTCCTTATATGTTGGAGAGTGTTACAAATGCAAAGTTTTGTATTAATCTTTTTTTCTTTGTCTTTTTTCTTTTATTTGTTTTCTTAATAGGAAATCCATAGAGAAATGGTTTTCAAGCTTCTACTATTTTTTGGTGCTTTAAAAAGGGTTTTCACCATAAAATTCTTCTTCTTTTCCTCCAGAGAACTTGTTAGCAAGCTAGTTTTCATTACGATTTTTTTTTTCCTTATTTTTATTTTTTCGTTTGAGATGGAATTTTTTAGCATTGAATGCAAAGGTTTCCTCAATCATATTTAGTTGTGGATGTGCTCCAAAATTTCCCAAGCCTCTTCATAGTTGTATACACTCTCTTCTATTGAATTTTCTATTTGAGAAGACAAGCAAGAAAATTAATGGTTATCATTAAAATAAAATTGGCATGCCATTTTATATAGCAATGGAGGACATTGAATCTTTCTAAATTTCATTTTAAGTAGAAAACAATATTACCAACTTAACGAGAACTTTGTCGAATTCTCGTTTTTTCAAGGGTCCCATTTTTTACCACGTTTTGAAAAATTGTTCTATCGGTAGCACCCCTTTTCATTTTGAGGTAGTTTTTTGATATTTTAAATCTTCTTATCAATAACGGATCCACATTTTGTTTCTAAAATCCTTGTTTTTTGAAATGTTTTCAAATTTTCCTAAATCAATTTTTTTTATGTTTTTTAAATGTTTGTTTTCCAACTATTTTCATTTTTTTCTAAATTGGTTTTTTTTTTTTTTTACCAATGTTCTTTTTTATGATTTTTAATGATACTAAAAATATTATAAAAAAATTATATATGATTTATGTTTTTGAAATTAAGAGTCTCATTATTTAATTCATGGTGCCATAGTTTTTAAATATAGTGTAAAATTGTATTTTGAACAAATTTTTTATTTTTTCTTCAATACATAACAAATAATTGTAGCTAAATAACACTATTTTTAAATATTTAGCAAAAAAATATACATTTCAAACCAATTTATAACAAAAAGCCTATACATTTTGGAAGCTTTCCACTATAAATAATGTGTCAAATAAAGTGTTTTTATGGACAAAATTGAAAAAAAAAATGGAAAAAAAATTAATAAAAATTAACATCTTTTTTTATATTTTTATAGATTTACAGTAAAAACTTGAAATATTTAATGTCATTTTCTCTAGCATATTAAATCACATAAAAAGAAAAGTAAAAAATAAAATAATAAAACATATTCATCATAAAACTGTTGGATCATGTTGTCATTGATGCCAATGGTTTGTCATTGATGCCAATGGTTTGATTACTTGGGAGATTGTTGGATCATATGTCATTGATGTAAATGGTTTGGTTTGATTGATGTCATTGGTTGATGTCAAGTAA
>ML819401.1:55081-74182 GCA_009831015.1 Picea engelmannii
GGTATGTATCTATTACAGGGCATAGTACTACCACCTGCTACCTCCACTTTGAATCCTTCAAACTCTACTGTAGGTATGTGCCTCCTCTTCAGTAATGTTGCATCAATGAAATTGTGGGAATCTCCTCCATCAATCAGAACCGACACTCTATGTCCTTGTAATACCCCTCTCATCCTGAAGGTGTTGAACTTGGGTACCCCGCTGATAGATGCCAACGTAGCCTTCTCTCCAGCCACACAGTCTAGTTCTGGAACCTCCTCTTCTGATGCCTCTAACGTTTCTTCCTCCATGTTTTGTATCTGACCACACTCATCCTCTTCTTCGTCATCTGAAGTGACCTCAATGTAATGTACATGTCCTCATCCCATGCACTTGTTTGAGGGATTCCATGGCTCCTTGCATGTGAAGCAGAGTTGTTTCCTTCTCAGTTCCCTCCTGGTGTTGTCATCTATTCTGCCATGGCCCTTGTCATAACCCTTGGGGTCACATCCTCCCTGGTTTATTGGAGGCCTTTGATCTCTTCCACCATTGCTAAGAGGTGGTATGGGTATGAATTTTGGTTTAGCAGCTGGACCCAGATCCCTCGTCTTCCAAATGGCTTCCTGTAGGCTGGTAGGCTTGAAGGCCTTAACCCAACCCTTCAAGGATTCCATCAATCCTTCTTTAAAGAGCATAATTAGCCTGGTTGGGGACATATCTTGCACCATCACTGCCAACCTCTGGAACTCATCAATGTATTCCTCAGCCGTACCTGTTTGCTTGAGTTGGGTGAGCTCCAGGAAATGTAACTCAGGATCTCCTAGATCAAATCTATCAATGAGCCTCTGAGTGAATTTTGTATAGGATACAATCTAGTTGTGGCCGAGTGTGGTGAGCCCATGGTACCACCAGTCGTGGGCCTTTCCATCCAAGTACATAGTGGCAAACTTGATGGCCTCCATCTCTCTCATGGGGTTAAGCTGCAGGTAAGTATCCAGCTTCTGCACCCATGCTTGTGCTGTCATCTTAGCCGTACCATCAAAGTATGGAATCTCTATCTTCCTTTCCCTTCGCTCAAACTCAAAGCTTCCCCTGTGGTTCGTCCTAGGATGGTTTCTGAACCTGAGTTGACAATACTGGTCTAGGGACATCTGTATTTGAACTTTCATATCCAAGTTGTAGTATTCCCTATTACTCCTGGCTAATTGTTCCACAAAATCTTCAACCTGTTCATGTTTCCCTTGCTCATCTGTGAATGTGGGCATGTATGGTCTGGGGTTAGATTTGCTACCTGAGTGTTGGCCTAGTGGTTCATTTGTGAGCAATGGAATGTATGGCCTATGATTGGTCCTGCTACCCATCTGCCCATGGAATGTGCCACCTCGAGGACTTCCTTTGGATCCCGGTGCTTTCTCCGGGTTATATCTGACTTCCTCATGGGTTCCACAGGACCCTCCAGCCTCCTTATTCCCATACGTATCAGGATATTTGCCTCGATGGGTTACTTGCATCAGAAGGTTAGTTATCCTAGTTTGGTTCTCGTTCATTTTCTGTAGATTCTCATCAACTTTCTTCAAGGTTTCGGAGATTTCGGCCTGTCCCCTTCTGTTGGTTTCCTGATACTCATCCAACTGTCAGACCAATGTGCTTTCTGTGCGGTTCATGTTTTGTTGGAACTTACCAAATTCGGTTACTAAGAGAGCCAAGCCGCGAGGCTCGTGGTCATCTCCTGACCCTTCCATTTATACCTCTGTTTCACTGTTGTTTTTCTTCCTCCATCCCATAACAATTCCCCTGTACTTCTGCATGCACCAATCTCTCCAAAGGTTTGGAGGATCGAGGCTCTGATACCACTGTAATGATCCCAAGCCAAATTCTTTCTTGGAATCACTAACTACTACTAATTTATTGAGTTATTAAGTGCATACAAGATTCATTAACACGTGGAGATCACAATATATTCAAGATGTAGAAGCACAAGAAAAGATCTGACCTTTTTATTATGAGCAATGTAAGATCAATACAATAGATGGCCGATCGGGCATAAACCTCAGATGGTCGTACAAGCAATAGATATGAGCTGCTACAAAATGCTCTCGACAATACAAAATAAACCTCCAAAGGCTGGATATACAATGAAGACTGAATCAAGCAGATCTGAACCGTACTAATGCTCAACCTCCAAGCTAGAAAGTGCCACGTCATGCTAGAATGTTGAAGCCCTCAATAATTCTTCCCTGCTACCAAAAGTGTCCAATCATCTTGAGAAATAGTCCAAATGATAGATCAGGCAACTGTAAGGACAACCCAGATGTCCAAATTCCCAAATCCACTCTCAAACCCCGTAGATATGAATTCTCCATTGAATGGTGTGCCCCACTAGATGACTGAAACCCTAGTTGGTTCATCCCTAATGAAGGAGGCCTCCAAATGCTCTGAAACTCTCCAAGAATATATATCGGGCTATGACAATCCCGTGGGAGAAGTTTCGGACTTAGATCTCAAGTAGATCTCCCTAGATCTGAGTTTTACTAAATCACAGGACGTCCCCTATAGCTCCAAGACATCCCAATCTGCAGACAAATGTAGAATGATGATAACTCACCAGAAAATCCCTCAAACTGATGGTCCTGCCCCTACAAACAAAACCCAACTGTTGCAATGGCCCCAGGCCGTCAGGATAAGATGGATCGAACCTCCCTCTAGATGATGGTGCGCCCTTACTGGAAACACAAGAACAATACGGCCTGCTACCTTCTGAAGTGCTAGATGGAGATGGGTTGAGACTAGAATGGTGTGGAGGAGTCTTTCATCCTTGAGACCAAGCTGTGGAACAAGGTGAGTGGATATTTCACCACTGAGTTGTTCACAAGGGTTTGTACAGCAAAACCCCCAAACTGAATGCTCAAGAGAAATAGAAAATGATAATCCAAAACCAGAATGAGTAATAGGTGTTCCCCAGCCTATTACTTATACTTTTCCTTCTAATTCTATGTTGATTTAGGTTAACTCCCAGGGTTAATCTTCTATTCTTCTGTTGAGTTATCTTTTACTCCTTTATCCATTTCCTTTCTTAAGTCAACTTAAAAATATAACTTTTAACTTCTTGACTTTTCCCCCCCTCAGTGTGAGACTATGACCCAGTGGGGGTGCCTAGGCCACTGAGTCTCCTCATCACCTCTCTAAGAGGTGGGGGACATTACAATATCCTTACAGATAACCCTTCCTCTGACTCACCTCCACATACTGAAGGTGAACATTCCTCGCATTCCCATAACTTTCAACACCATCACTTTCAACGTGACCTACACCTCCCGCGGGTGGATGTGACCAAATTTGATGGCTCGGACCCCACTAGTTAGGTAACCCAAATGGAATATTATTTCTCTTTATACAACATTACAGATGACTTGGCCAAACTCTGGTATGGTGTTCTCCATCTAGATCAAGAACGTTGGAAATAGTGGCAATGGAGAAAAACTTCTCGTCAAGGGTATATTGCTTGGACACACTTTGTGGCAGAGATTTATGAACGCTTTGAAATTAACACCAACCATTTGGGTCATTTGACAAAGTTGAAACAATCAGGAACAGTGGAAGACTTTATAGATTCCTTTGAGTGCCTGGCTTTTTGAATAGAGCGCATGTCTGGTGCCTTTTTTCGAGAGTGTTTTATCAGTGGCCTCAAGGATGAGATTCGGGCCCATGTCCTCATGGCTCAGCCTCAGAGTTGGGTGGAGGCTACTAAAAGAGCTAAAGAAGAACAACAGGTTGTATCTTCCCAAAACCGAAAACCCTCTTTTATCCCTCACCCTAAACCACTAAATCCTACTACTCCCTCTGCTCCACTAAAGATCCAAAAATTAACCAGGGCTGAAATGGTTGAACGCCAACTCAAAGGCCTTTGTTATAATTGTGATGACAAATATTTCTCGGGCCACAAGTGTAAGGAACAAAATCTTTTTATGGCCATCTCCGAGGATATTTCAGAAGAGGATGTTGAAACTCCCCTTGTGTATGAGTCACCTAAAACCACTAACATAACCCCTCCCTCAGACCCTCCCAAAGTAGAACCGGTCATTTCCCTCAATGCTCTCACTGGCTTCTCCTCTCCCCAAAACCTCAAGCTAATCGATTACATCAGGCATCAGAAGGTCATCATTCTGGTTGATAGTGGAAGCACCCATAATTTTATTCATCGTTGCATTGCTCAAGAAACTCAATGCTACATCCATGCCGTCAATAATTTCCAAATAATGATTGCCAATGGTGGCTCCATGAAATGTGGAGGATGTTGTGAAAATGTGTGTCTCCAAATTGGTGACTACCACCTGAAATATCATATGTTTTCTATCGACATGAGCGGTTGTGACATTGTGTTGGGTGCAGACTGGATAAGGACTTTGGGTCCCATTCTCATGGATTTTAAGGAATTAACCATGAAATTCGACCAGGAGGTCCACCAATATAAGTTCCAAGGCATCATTGTCGGTTCACCTGAAATCATTAGTTCCCATCGCATGGAAAAGCTGCTCAAGAAAGGTCATTCTGGTGTTATTTCCCAACTCCATGCCATACAAGCAACAGAAACACCCTCAGTGCCGCAAGACCTCCAAGCCATCCTTTCTAAACAGCAAGTGGTATTTTCAACTCCCTAAGGAATCCCTCCATCCCATGGTGTTCATTATCATTCCATTCCCCTTGTACCCGAAAGCCTTCCTCCCAATATTTGTCTGTATCGTCAGCCCTTTTCCCAAAAAAATGAAATTGCGAAAATGGTCTAGGAACTCCTTAATGTAGGCGTTATCTGCCCTAGTACGAGCCCCTACTCTTCTCCTGTGATCATGGTCCTGAAGAAATAATGTTCTTGGTGAATGTGTCCTGACTCCATGCCCTCAAAAAACTTACCATTAAAGACAAATTTCCCATTCTTGTCATTGATGACCTCCTGGATGAATTGAGTGGCATCCAATTCATTACAAAACTTGATCTTCATTCAGGCTACCACCAGATACGTATGAAAGAGTCATACATTCCCAAGACTTCCTTTATAACTCATGAGGGCCACTATGAGTTTTTGGTCATGCCCTTTGGCTTGTGTAATGCCCCCTCCACCTTCCAAAGCCTCATGAATCATGTCTTCCATCCTTTTCTCCGTCATTTTGTCTTAGTTTTCTTTGATGATATCCTCATCTATAGAAAAACCTGGACAGACCATCTTGATCATGTGGATCGAGTTCTCCATCTACTCTCTCAGCACCAACTTTTCCTAAAATAGTCTAAATGTGCTTTTGGTGCCTCAGAAGTAGAATACTTGGGTCATCTGGTTGGCAAGGATGGCATCGGGTGTAACACACCCACTATAGAAAAATAAAATTTTCGCCTCTTTTCTTCGAGGGACAAAATCCATGAATTCCTATGGGGGCCTAGCACAGGCTAGCTCTCCCTTATACACCTCCATGTGATCATTGGTTACGACCACGGGCCAATCCAACAGGTGCCTTTTGTATTTCATGACTCAACGATGCAGGAGAGTCAAGTCTTTTGACTCTTCAAACCCCGAAACCTGAAATCTTACCTTCGCTGAGATCGACGGCTACAAATCTTCCCCTGATCCAACAGTCCTAGCCGTATCGGGATTTCGATAACCGGGAGTTTGAAATGCAAGAGAGTCAAGTCTTTCGACTCTTCAAACCTCGAAACTCGATACACGAGTTCTTGTACGAGATCCAATGGCTCTCGATGATTTGGATCCAACGGTCCAGATCTTTTCGGAGTTTCATGAACCGGGAGTTCACGATGCAACGATTCCAAAACTCTTGTCACTCCAATCCTCGAATTCTGATATGGGGATTCGTGTAGGAGATCAACGACCCTCGTTGATCTGGATCTGACAGTCACTATCCCTCCTGAGCATAAGGGTGTTTAAAGACACCCAGTCTTAATCCCATAGTTGTTCTACGAGATCCAATGGCCCACGGGATTGCGGAGCTTTCCCCAAACTCTCACTGCTCACCACACGTCTCCTTTGATAGATGGTCCAGATCCTTTCGGGAATCCTCCTTTCCACCACAGAGCACGTCGAGGTTTCGGGTACTGGGATTTTGCGACTTGCAAAAATGAGGGGTCTTTCCCCTTTGGTTTCCCGAGTGTCAAAACGTCGACTGGAAGCCATGTGTCCCTTCGATTGATGGCTGCAACCTTCAGCCACGATCAACGGTTGTGATCTTTTCAGGATGATCAATGGTCACGATCAAATCCTGGCTTTCTCTAACTTATTAATACTGAACCGATTCGAGGTTCTACGACTTGCGAAGACAAGGGGTCTTACCCTTTGGTTTCCCGGGTGCCAAAACGCCGAAGCCTATTCATGCTAACTAATTTGGGGTTTTGTATACTGGGATTTCACAACTTACGAAGACAAGGGTTCTTGCCCTTTGGTTTCCCAGGTGTCGAAATGACGAAGCCTATTCACGCTAACTGATTCAGGGTTTCGTATACCTGGATTTTGCGACTTGTGAAGACAAGGGTTCTTGCCCTTTGGTTTCCCGGGTGCCGAAACATCGACCGGCAGCCACGTGTCCCTCCGATGGATGGCTTGATTTCCTCTTCGAGGAGTTTGGGATTTCGTGAATTTCACGTTGTAAGGTCCTTTCCTTCGAACCCCAGACTCCTGAAACGTCGAAATCTTCCTTTGGGCACGAAGCATTAAGGTTAGCGCTACTTTTGTAGATCTGACGGTTGTCTGTCCTCTTCTCTGCGTTCCTCCAATATCGACCGCTTTTCCTCTTGAACCTTTGCTGCTTCTAGTCCTTGAATAATTTCGGTCTCCAAAGTTTTTGAACATTTGTCCCTTCCTCTACAATCCACCTTGGTTTAAGGAACACTCTGCAAGTGTTATCCCTCCTGAACTTCGTCAGCTATGAAGGAATTAAGGGTTCTGGGTTTAGTTTGCCTTGGTGAGAGCCTGTGCATATCTGCACTACCTCTTCTGAGCTTAACAAGCTTTTCCCTCCAAGGGACTCAAAAGGATTAGGAAGGTTTAAATGCGTACATGAAACTGTGTCCACGTTCGACGAACGCACAGTTTGTTACTCGGGCTTATGCCACCACAGGACACAAGTATTTACAAGTATAAAACAAATCCTAACCATATGCTTTCTTACTGGCTTAATTATACAACCAAGTAGTGATAGAAGGAATTCGGTATATCCATTAAGACATATGCACGATTCCTGCAACATACACAGTATATCTAGTTCATACACAGTTACAAATAAATTACACAGGATAAGAAACCACTTATCTATTACAAGTTGCTGCCAACCAACTGATTGTGGGTGGTCGTCCTTCCACCCGACCATAGGATCAGAGGCATTCATTCTTATCACTCTTGCCACCCCCATGCCAAGCCATGATATCACCAGGGCGTTCTCACAGTTCTTAGGAGTTATGTCTTTGTCCCAGCTTCTGCTCGGGTCCTGTTCTCTACAACTTAGAGCTTTCTCTCTCGGTTATGACCTCGGCGAGGTTTCTCATATGCTCTTCCACATCAATCTCACAGCCTTTTGTTCGTGATTCTGTTGGAGCATCTCCCTTATGAGCTTATGTTCCTCTTGTCCGATGTCCCCCTTACCTTGGAAGGTTTGCCAACCCATCCCGTTCCTTCTGTCAGAAAGAAGCCCAGGTCTGCAGGTCCCCGCGGTACCTCGGGCTGACAGCCCATGTTTCCATTCATGGGGGTGGTTGGTAATTCAACCACCGGTCCTTTCTTCATTGATTGATTTTCTTTCCTTAGGATTCGAAGGAGGTTTGTCATCCTTATCAAGGGAGACTTGGGGTTATTTGATATATGAACCCTCTTGTATAGTTTTCACATTCTTCCTCTAGTGATATCATGGCCAGTACTTTCAAGGCTTCACCCCCACAGTCAGTTATTGGCAACTCAAATGATAATACATTTACATTTTCCTTATGCATTAGCATGGTAATTCCTATTTTATGATTAATTACAAATTGGGGGAAACAGGGTGTTACATCAGGGTGGATCCTAAAAATATTGAAGCTATGCAAGACTGGCCTCACCCAAAGACTCTCAAAATCTTGCATGGATTTCTGGGCTTAACAAGGTATTATCGCAAGTTTGTTAAGAATTATGGAAAGATTGCAGCACCTTTCACTTCTCTCCTAAAAAAGAACTCTTTCACTTGGACTCCAGCCACTACTCAAGATTTTCAAACCTTGAAGATGGCCATGTGTGCCACTCCAGTCCTGGCCCTTCCTGATTTCACAAAGACCTTTGTCTTGGAATGAGATGCCTCGGGGAAAGGAATTGGTGTTGTCCTTATGCAAGAGGGTTGGCCTTTGGCTTTTACTAGCAAGAAACTATCTAAAAGAAATATGGGAAAATAAATATATGAAAAGGAAATGTTGGCTATTCTACATGTCGTTGATTTGTGGTGCCCTTATCTATTGGGGCAACGTTTCCAAATTAAGACAGACCATCAAAGCCTCAAGTATTTTCTGGAACAACGCATTTCCTCCCCGGAGCAACAAAAATGGGTCACTAACCTATTTGGATATGATTATGAGATCATTTACAAGAAAGGAAAAGACAATGTGGTTGCGGATGTACTTTCCTGAAAGGATCCCTTTTTTCTCTTTCCTTCATTGTACCAGATTGTCTCCAAGTCGTTCTCAAGGAATGGCTACAAGATCCCAAAAGTTATCATCTGATCCAACAATTGTAGTCCAATTCTCCAGCTTTCCCAAGATACTCTTGGCTCCATGATGAGCTTCAATACAAAGGTTGTTTGTATTTAAGTAAACAATCAAAGCTTAAATCCATGATACTTTTTGAGCTTCATGCTACACCCACAGTGGGGCACTCTGGGTTCACCAAAACCTATGAAAGGGTCAAACATCCTTTTTTCTGGGATGGTATGAAACGGGACATTCGTAATTTTGTCGTTGAATGTGATGTGTGTCAACACAACAAGGGAGAAACAGTCAAATCTCTAGGCACACTACAACCGCTCCCGATTCCACCTGTTATTTGGAAGGATATTTATATGGATTCTATTATCGGCTTACCCAAATCGAGAAATAAATCAGTCATCATGGTGGTTGTTGATCACCTTTCCAAGTATGCTCATTTCTACAATCTTCAACACCCGTTTACAACATCCACGGTGGCTCAAATTTTCCTGGATCAGGTCTTCAAGCTTCATGGCATGCCGCACTCTATTTTTTTGTATCACGACCCAAATTTCACAAGCAATTTTTGGCAAGAACTGTTCAAGCTACAAGGCACCCAATTGCATCTCAGCACAGCTTATCACCCCCAAAATTATGGTCAAACGGAAGTTGTCACCAAGTGTTTGGAAACATATTTGAGGTGTTTTGCCTCAGAAAAGTAAAATCAATGGGCTCAATGGTTACCCCTAGTTGAATGGTGGTACAACACTTCATACCATACAGTTACACACATGACTCCTTTTGAAAAAAAATATGGACAAAAGACACCTTCAGTTCTCTCATACTTACCTGGTGTCTCGAAGGTCCAGGCGGTTGACCAAACACTTACAGTTCAAGAGGCTATTCTCCGTACCCTAAAAGAGAATTTGTCCATGGAACAGAATCACATGAAGCAACAAGCAGATCAAGGTCGCTCTGAACGTCAATTTGCAGAAGGGGATTAGGTGTTTCTTCGACTGCAACCTTACAAGCAAACTTCCCTCAAGGCTGAGCATTGTCAGAAGCTAGCGCCCAAATTTTATGGTCCTTATACCATTCTCAAGCGTGTGGGACAAGTAGCCTATTAGTTAGCTTTGCCCATTCATTTGAAGCTACATCTTGTTTTTCATGTTTCATGCTTAAAGAAAGTGATTGGAACTAAGTGCCAAATTCAAGCCAACCTTTCCGATTTAGTCGAAGAAAGATCCATTTGGCTACAACCACAAGCATTTTTGGACCAGCATGAGCGTCGCCTACGTCAGAGAACCATCAAGGAAGTGTTAGTCCAGTGGAAAGATACAACTCCAACAGATGCCACTTGGGAACCAGCTACCATTCTGCAGTAATTTCCACATCTCAAGCCTTGAGGACAAGGTTGTTTTTAAGGGGGAGGACATGTTAGGGTCCTAACCCGCACATAGGTAGAACAATATATTCGGATGTAATAAAGGTCAATATTAATAAGGCCTTGCAATAAAATAGAATAAGTCGAATGTAAGAAGACCTAATAGAAGCTTCTGCTTCTAGAAGGATCTTCCTCTAAATGCTTCTTTTGATAGACATATTTAGTATAAATAGGAGTCGGGGGTATGATAACCCTAGCTTGGATATTATTGTAATAGAGCTCTGCTCAAATGGATTTTTCCCCCTCGAAGAGGCCTGCGAACATTGCTTTCATAATCAAAGTGTTATTTATGTTGTTATTCTTATATCATTTCAGTGCTATTGTGGTGATTGTTCTGGTTATATTGTTGTTATTCTACCATTTCTAGCATTTGATTTATGTTATGCATACTTTTTATATCTAGTATATTACATTATGGGTATGCTCACATATATAACATCTATCACTCAGTTACACAGACTGATCATGAATTGACCACATAGTTACACGAACAATACATAAATAGATTGCATGCATGTGCATGTGCATATACATGTGACCGCATGAGAAATTTCGTTGGCATGTTTCCAACAATATCCACCTTGACAACAATTTACCTGATATATCATGCCCTTAATTAATTCATCCATCACCTTTCCTGTAAGAGAAGCCAAACACAATCACAGCTCCACAACTTCTCTAACAATATTGTTACGTTAACATGCATGCACGATTCACTCCAGCATGGACCATTCTGTCTCCATCAGTAACCTGTCTAATAAACCGATCCACTTGTCCAAATCTCATGAATCATAACCACAGACCAAATCACTGCAACCACTGTAGGTGATACTTGTGCTTATGTGTTTGAAGCACCCATTTCCATGCTCCTGACCTAGTTTTTCCATGTGTATACTAACAACACCAATTGCATGTGAAATGCTAACCATTTTTGTTGATTAATTGAGTTGGTTGTCATTGATGTCAATCCTTGAAGAAAGTCTAGTAGTGAATTCTGGTAGCACAAAGGTTTGGGTAATGGACCCAAGTTTGTTTGATGCATAATGGTATGAGTTTTGATATATTTTCAGATAATACTATTCTAGATGGATAGTACATGTCATGTCATTTCTGGTGGTATGTGGAATGTCACATAACTCCTCACGGTTTGAGAGTTATTGCCTTATGAAGTTGGAGGAACCTCATTTGTTGGCTTGAAGCCCCAAAAGGTCAAAGAAGTCAAAGTTATTGCAAAGAAGAAATTATTTAAATAATAAAGTGAAGTGGCAAAGTCAAAGAGGATTATTTAAATAATAAAATGAAGTGACAAAGTCAAAGAGGATTATTTAAATAATAAAGTGAAGTGACAAAGTCAAGGAGGATTATTTAAATAATAAAGTAAATGGAGAACTTTCTAATTATGGAAAGTGGTTATAAGAAGGTTAACCCTAAAATGAAGAAAATGGGTTAAGTATTCAAGTGGTTATTGGATATATGGAAAAGTGGAAAATTGGGCAAATTTGGACATAGGTGACTATGTGGACAAAGTGGCTATGTGGAATAAGTGGTCTAGAAGATGCTTCTAAGGAAGCTACATGAAAGTATAAATAAGAGGCAAGGCTATATCATTTCAATCACACTTGAGAATATTGAATATCAACATGTGACAGAGGTAACCAAAGGATTTCTAAGCCGAATTCCAGAGGGAAGGTGAAGTAAATAAGGTCGAAATTAAAGGGAGGATAAATTCTTTTGATGATGCTTTCTAAGGTATGTTATTTACAGGTCATCTCGCCATTTTCACAATAACGTTTTTTCTAGAATGATTCAGACCGTAAAATTGGGAGGCCATTGAGGAAACATATCCAAGTAGTTGTGGTATGAATTTCATCTTGTGGGTCGTTGTATTTTGGAGTTACACTTCGTGGAAAATAAGGTTTGTGGCTAGTCCTGAAACTAGTCTAAAACATGTGTTTCAAGTAAAAATATCATAACTTCTTAATAACAGATCCAAATTCAATAAGACCAAATGTGTTGGTTAGATTACACTCTGTAGTATTTTTTGTTCAATTTTTAGATCCATACAACAAATATTATATGCAGAGCACGCTCTACAAGTTCTCTCTCTAGAATAAGCCACAATTCATCAAGGTATGTCATTTTTGCTATAACTCCTTTTCTGAGAGGTTCCAAGTAGTGACACCTGGAGGAATTGCATAAAACACAGTGAACAATATTGTGTACTATTTTCAGATCTTTGTTCATTACAGGTACATAGTTATGATTATTTCAAGTTAGGGTTGTTGACTAATCCAAAACTAGTCATGTGCGACTAAAGTAAAGTTTGATGAAAATGATAGTCTCTTGTTGTTAAAGTTAAGGAAGGTTTGCAGGTATGTGATCATATACACCAGGTCTATTACAGAGTTACAAATTAGATTTGGATGATGAAATTGATGAGGGATTTTGGTTGAGGTTGAGTTACAGGTTGGTGCATGGTTGATGCACTTGTTTATGGTATAGGTTGATTATAGGTTGAGGTATGGGATGATGCATGGTTGATGCATGGTTCAGGTTGTTGGTACAGTTTGTTTGGTGCAAGTTGATTGGTACAGGTTTACATCAGTATATATCACAGTGATAGTGTGATTGTGGTTCCATCATTCCAATTATACATCAGGGCGGTTGGACAAGGCAAGGATAGGTGCTTGTAGCCACCTTCCTATTGTAGTCGGAGAACATAGGGTGTTGTAACCTCCTTCTGGTTGTAGCCAGAGAATTGGGGAGTTGGAGCTTCCCTCAGGTTGTAGCCTGAGAAACTAGGGGATTGGAGCATCCTTCTAGTTGCAATTGGAAAACAAAGGAAGTTGGTGCTTTAAATGAATGTAATTCTTCAAGACATATAAGAAAAATCATTATGTGGTTTTCTCTCGTTTGGGTTTCTACGTAAAAACACTGGTGTATTGTGTATGTGTATGATTTTTCATTTGTTCATTGTTTATTTACTCTGCAAATATTGGATGATAATGCTACATTGATATAACACTTGCATTATATGGTTAAAAAGGATTTTAATACCCTATTACTAATTCATCCCCCTCTCAGTAATCCAACAATTGGTATCAAAGCGGGTTCCTTCAGAAATCAGTTTAACCACTGAAAGGTAAATCATGGAGAGCAACAACATGTATAAAAATGGAATACCACAGTCTCATGGACAGAAGTATGCATTTTGGATCATAAGGATGAAGACATATATACAGGCACAAGGATTTGAAATTTGGCAATCAATTGTAGATGGATACACAACACCAATAGTTTCGTTGATAAATGACAAGGCCATGAAAATTGGTCAGAATAATTCCAAAGCCACAAATGCACTTCTGAATGGTCTTGGAGAATTGGTATTCATGAAAGTTGCACATTGTAAATCCACTAAAGAGATTTGGAACAAACTTAAAAATATTTATGAAGGAGATTCAAAAGTCAAAGAAACAAAGCTTCAAACTTACAGAGGTCAGTTCAAACAACTAAATATGAAGGAAGATGAGAATATTGTAGCTTACTTTTTACAAGTCGATGAAATAGTAAATGCAATATTTGGATTGGGAGAAGAAATAAAATAATCTATAATTGTTCAAAAGGTACTAAGATCTCTTCCTATGATATCAGCACTAGAAGAAAGAGCAGATCTAAACTCAATAAGCATGGACGAACTACATGGAATCTTCGTGACATATGAAATGAGAACTAAACAGGAAAAATCAAATATAAAATAAGCAACCTTCAAAGCATCCAAAAGTTCAAAGAAAAAGGGAAAGAAAAAAGAAAAAGAACATAGCGGCAACAATGACGTCTCAGAAGATGATAAAGAAGTGGCCAACTTTGTCAGAAGATTGAACAAGGGAACCAATGACATGTATAGAGGTAAGCTTCCTTTGATTTGTTTTAATTGTGATGGTATTGGTCATTTTGCTAACAAATGTCCTCATAGAAAAAGAAAATTATGAAGGTTACTCAAATAGAAAACAAACATATAAAGGAAAAAGAACCACAAACAATTTTTTTAAGAAAAGCTTATGCACCAAAGAATACATCTCATCATCAGATGAAGATGAAGTCAGTGACAGTGAGACAAAAAGAATTGTATTCATGTCAGTAGAAGACTCTGATAAAGAAGACTCTGAAGAAGAATATGAAGAGGACGAAGAAGAATATGAAGAGACATAATTTGACTACCAAGAATAATTGTTGTATGCCATAGAAGTTATTAGAAGAGAAAAGAAGAAAAGATCTTCAAAAGAAAAATATGCAGAACAACTCAAAAGTTTTGAATGACATTATCAGCAGTCAAAAACCTCATCATCAAAAGTCTGGACTTGGATACAATCAGATAGAAAAGGGATCAAGCTCCAAAACAATAGAACAAGAAACATATCCAAAAAGCTATGTAGAAACAACCAAACGAGATAGGAAGGTCTACAAAGAAAATTACAGGGACACTCCTCCATCGAGAAGATTCAAATTTTAGAATCAGCGACCGACAGAAACAGATAGGCCTCATGGAGAAGAAGGATTCATAAGGGTACCTCATTTCATAATATCTTCAACTCCTAGGTATCAAACTATCTTTTTTGGTTTATGTTATGCATGTAATAATTTTGGACATAAAGCTATGAATTGTAGAGCTAAAAAAATGAACATAAACAACTTTGAAAGTCATACACAAAAGGGTTATCCAAGAAGGCCTAGTGAAACACAAAGAAGAATTTATAACAAGTTTGAATATTTGAGCACTGAAGTGGAATGCTACAAATGTAACAACTTTGGACACATGGCCAAATATTACAGAATGATAGACCCTCTTAGAGAACCACAACAGAACAACAACAATCACAGACAGGAACCTCAGAAAAGGACATGGATAAGAAATAAGAATCAATATAGCAATGAAGAATGCACACTCACTCTACAAGATAAGCAGAAGAAACGTGGTTGGTATGTTGACAGTGGTTGTTCAAAACACATGACAGGTTATAGAGACGAGTTTCTTACATTAAGAAAGGAAAGAGATGGATCAATCTCCTTTGGAAATGATGATTCAGCTAAAATCATTGGAAAATGCATAGTTAGAATTGGGAACAAGAATACCAAGGCAAAAAATGTTCTACTAGTAGAATATATGAATCATAATCTTCTAAGTGTGAGTCAAATGTGTGGACAAGGTCATAAATTTACTTTCGATTCACAAAAGTGTGATATAAGAAAAGAAGGTTCAGGAAAATTGATTGCAACAGCTACGAGAACTTCAAGCAAAATATATGTATTAAGTGAAATTGGAAATGAAAAGTGTTGCCTAGGAAAGGAAGATGAAAGATGGCTATGGCACATAAGAATGGGTCACATACATTTTGATAACCTTCTCAAAGTCAACAAAAAAGAAGCAGATAGAGAAATGCCCCAGATCACGAAACCAACCAACACTTTATGCAATCATTTTCAACAAGGAAAGCAAACAAAGACTAGGTTTAAATCAAAAGAATATTCAACGACAAGACCACTAGAAATTGAGCATACCGATCTAGTTGGACCAACTACAACAAAGGGTTTAAAAGGTGAGAAATACTTTATGTTATTAGTTGATGATTATACAAGACTAACTGCAGTTTTCTTTCGCGGGAATAAGTCAGAAGCTTTTGAAAACTTCAAGGTCTATAAGGAAATGGTTGAAAATGAAATGGATTCAAAAATCAAATGCTTGAGATCTGATAATGGAGGAGAGTTCATTTCAAAGGAATTTATGGACTACTGCAGCAAGCATGGAATAAAAAGGAAATTCTCTATTGCTAGGACACCTCAACAGAATGGAGTTGTTGAAAGAAAGAACATGACAATACAGGAAATGGCTCGAACAATGCCAATGGATTCCAAGTTGATACATATATTTTGGAGACAGGCAGTGCATACAAAAATTCACATTCAAAGCAGAGTAATTCTTAGAAACAACACTAACAAAACTCCCTACAAGTTATGCAAAGGAAGACCATCAAATGCGAAGCACTTCAGAGTTTTTGGAAGCAAATGCTACATCAAAACAGAAGATGACAGGATGGGAAATTTTGACTCTCGTGTGGAAAAAGGATTACTTGTTGGTTACTCAAGAATAAGGAAAGCATACAAGTGTTACAACCTGAGATTGAACAAAGTTGTGGAAAGCATCAAAGTAACAATTGATGAAACAGGTAGAAAAAAATTGAAGGAAGAAAAAAATGAATCAATGGAACAACTTTACGAAGAAGAAGCAGAAGATGAAAAAGAAGTAGAAGGGGAATATGAAGAGGATCCAACAGAAGTAGAAGAGAAAGTTCAGAAAGTGCCTCCAAAGACACCTAGCAGACAAGTATAGAAGAATCATCATTCAGATCAGATTATCGAAAACAAAGATGCAGGAGTTGAGACTAGAAGAAGAATGCGTTCACCAGAACAAATGCACCTAGCACTCTCATCTACGATTGAACCAACCTGTTTTGAAGAGGCCAGCAAGGATGAATTTTGGAATAAGTCCATGGATGAAGAATTGCATCAAATAGATAAAAATGACACTTGGGAATTGGTTCCAAGACCAAAGGATAAGAATGTGATCGGCACAAAGTGGGTAAACAAGAATAAATTGAATGAATATGGACAGGTTACAAGGAACAAAGCTAGATTGGTATGCACAGGTTGAAGGAATCGACTTTGAAGAGACATTTGCCCCAGTTTCCAGAATGGAAGCAATCTGGTTGATTTTAGATTATGCATGCTCCAAAAACATTAAAGTGTATCAGATGGACGTAAAATCATCTTTTTCGAATGGGGAACTTGAAGAAGAATTCTACATTAAACAACCAAAAGGATTTCAATTGTCAGAGAACACAGATTATGTGTGTAAATTAAATAAGGCCTTGTATGGTCTAAAACAGTCTCCTAGAGCATGGTACTCTAGACTGGATAAATATCTACAACATTCAAGGTTCAAAAAAGAAAGTGCAGATAGAAACCTCTACATCAAGGTAACTCAAGATAGTATTTTATTAATTGAAGTTTATGTTAATGATATTTTTTTTTGAAGTATTGATGACAAGTTAAGCCAGAAATTTGCAAAGGATATGCAGAATGAATTTGAAATGTCAGTACTTGGAGAACTATCCTTCTTTATGGGTCTTCGGATACGTCAAAGAAACCAAGGAATTTTTATTTCTCAAACCAAGAATATTAGAGAAATGATAAGGAGGTTCGGAATGGAAGATTGCAAACCAGTTATCACTCCCATGCAAACCAGTTGCAAGTTGAGCAAATATGATGATTCAAAGTCTACAGATCAGAGGAAATACGGGTCAATGAATGGTAGCCTACTATCTGTGACAACATCTAGACTAGATGTAATGCGAGCAGTTGGAGAGGAGGCACGATTTCAAGCAGCACCAAAGGAATCACATGTATTAGCAGTGAAGAGGATTTTTAGATATCTCAAAGGAATATAAGAGTTTGGATTATGGTATCCAAAAGGAAAGGATCTATCACTTATTTCCTACACAGATGCAGATTGGGTAGGTTGCATTGATGACCAACAAAGCACCAGTGGAGCAACGTTCTACTTGGGTGAGTGGTTAGTATCATGGCTAAGCAAGAAACAATTATCAGTGTCTTTATCTACAGTCGAGGCAGAGTTTATTGCAGCACCAACATATTGTACACAGGTTCTATGGATGAAAAAAACTCTGACATATATACAGGTTGAGTATGATGAGCCCATTCCAATATATTGTGATAATACAAGCACCATCAGTATCTCAAAGAACCTAGTGATGGACTCCAAGATGAAGCACATTCCAATCAAGTATCACTTTCTATGGGAGCAGGTTGCAGAAACGAACATCAAAGTTGAATATGTGGGAACAAAAGAACAAGTGGCAGACATATTTACAAAACCGCTTCCATGGGAAGCCTTTGAGTATCTTCACCAGAGACTCAGAGTTATTTCTACTCCAAAATGAATGCTTTTGAATACTTATCTTATATGTTTTAGATGTAAACAAGGAATCACCATAAAGAGGATAGTTCAGGTTGGGAGATCAGACGAGTCAGTTAGGAGGAGTAGACCCGAATGGAAAGATACATTTTCCATTAATGACAAAGGGGGGGGGGTATTTATCAGATGCAGAGGACAGAGGCATGGTTCCAAGGGGAGCATTGGTCATAGTGTTGGTTGTGGAGCTTGATTATCTTCTTGATTAAGAGGTCCTTGCTTTCATCCGTGTTTATACCCCATGAAGTATTTACACCCCAAAAGTATGTACACTCTTCCATGCGGGGGAGTGTAGAGGGGGGGTACCCCCTCTGTGGGTTTTGGGGTAAAGTGGGCCCCCAGCGGGGGTTCGGGGGCGAAGCCCCCGAAGAAAAAATTGCCTTGTAAAAGTATATTGTAAATCTGGACCGTTCATTATAAGGTCGCAGATCTGACGGTAGAGATTATGTTAGGGTTTTTTTCCCTAGAAGGAAACCCTCTTTTATGAGGGAAATGTATTGCGTCTATGGATGATGGTGAATATTGTATTCTGAGAGAGGAGACTGTGAGAGAAAGAAGAGGAAGTTACAGCGGGTTTTGTTGTAGGTTGTATCCCTTCATTTGCTGGATAATAATAAAGGAAGGACCTGGCAATTTCTCTGGTGGACGTAGCCCACACTGGGTGAACCACGTAAATCAGTGTCTCTCTTGTATTTTGTGTCTTCTGTGTTTTGTTTTTGCATTTGTTTTATTTTATTGCTCCGCGGTCCTATTTTTATAACAATTAGTATCAGAGTGTAAGGTAACTCACGAGAAAAGAGGGTTCCTGGTTCAAGTGGGAGCAATGTCGGAAGATGGAAAGTTTAGGGTCGAGAAATTTAATGGCCAAAACTACCAGTTATGGAAGATGCAGATGGAAGACTATTTATATCAGAAGGATCTATTCCTACCATTG